>JAFVLL020009415.1:7500-16931 GCA_021397915.2 Tor tambroides | reverse complement strand
AGAAGTAGATGTGTAAAAAAAAAAAAAAAAAAAAGACTGATTTTAATGGTAAAAGACAGTAAAAATGCTACAGTAGAAACCTGTTAATTGGTTAAGAGCAGGTTTCTTTACTATGTATGGTGAAAAACTAATACATCTAACCTTACATTTAATGTAATTTTACAGTAAATACTGTTATATTTACAGTTTATGAAAGTAAAAAAAAAGTATTTTAATTTATAGTGAAAAAAACATAAATCTACATTCTCAGAATCCTGTGATGCTTCATGTTTGATGCTTTATTGCTGAAAAAAAAACTGTTTCTTGAGGTCCTTTACCAATCCTGCCCCCTCTGTTATAAAAACAGTGTCTGATTGGCTGATTATAGAGAATAATCAGACTGAAGTCCTCTTTACTGGCTGTATAGCTATGATTCACTAAAGCAGTTTTGATGCTGTAGAGATGAGTGATTTTAATCCCCCGAGCGTGATAAACACGCACTGATACGCAGGAAATCTCCACATGTTCATGTGTGTTTGTGTCTGGACATCACTGAATCTGTCTCAGTGTTTCAAAAGAGGAATGTGTTAAAATTAGGATTTAAATACACAAACAAATGCCTTACATTATGATAAACACACATTTTGTAGTTCATTAGACTCAGTGCTCACTTCAGCTCCAGCTTTTTTTTATTCATATATTCATGTATTCATGTGATAAAAATGCTTGTACGTTGTAATTAAAGCACACAGGTGAATGCTAGATTTGTGTATTTTTTTAAATCAACGCAGCAGTCTAATAGCTGTAGGTGAAGTTTAAATTACAGCTCTGGGTTTGAAGGACTAATGGAGGAACTAATATGATGTTGGGAGCTGAGAGCGTTTCGTCCGATCGGCAGATACCTGACGCAGCTGTTATAACACAGAGAGTCTCCTCAGCAAACAGCCGAGAGAACCTCCACCAGCTGACGAACCACACCGTCACTGCTGAGGATTCACAGACCCTACAACAACATTAACTTTGTAAAGAAAGAATAATAGCACAGATGTGTGATACTGACCCTTTGCTAACTCATTACAAGCCAATCCTTGCTTAGCAACTGTTGCCATTCACCATTTTCTCAGAAAGGTTTTTACTCTTTTCTGATGCAAGCCCATGTGTTTGGTCTCTTGACACTGCTGCCAAATGAGGCTTTTCTCTTTTCAGCGATTCTCCTTTCTGATTCACAGTCTCTGCAGTTTTTAATCATGTTACTGTGTAACTTCTTTAACAGCAGATATAAATGCTTCACAATGTCACAGTTCACTTCAGTCCAGGAATAACAGCTCATTTATTTTTACCACTTCATCAGCACATTTTACTGAACAATACACTTCTGTGTATGTTCTTTAAAGCCTGTCTGAGTTAGCAACAGTAACCAAGAAGGGAGGAGCTTAGAGAAAGCTCTCTTAAAAGGACAGCTCACCCAAAAATGAAAACGTCCCAAACTGGTTTTTGTTTTGTTTTGTTTTCTGCAGAACAAAAAAGAAGATATTTTGAAGAAAGATGGTAAACATTTGGGTACCACTGACTTTCACTGTATGGACAATAAAACAGACATTTCTCAAAATATCTTCTTTCATGCTCCACGGAAGAGAGAAGCTCAAACGGTTTGGGGGAGTAAATGATGACACAATGATCATGTTTGGGTGTACTGTCCCTTTAAGATGATCTGCTGTAGTCTCATGAATGACATCATTTACTGAGCTCTGTTTCACTCAGGCTGGTCACTTTAAGGTCAGGAGGAGTCTGACACTGCTCAATATTTTATTCTGATGAAAAGTGACTAATCTGAGGTGTGTCTGACCGTAGGCTGCTGATTCTCAATGCATTACATGTGCAAACAGAGAGCAGTGACCGGCTGCTGAACCGCTGGTGGACAGACAGTCGCTCTGTGTCTCAGTGTGTCCTGATGTGGCTCCTGAACTCTGTGAAGGACTGACAGGATAACGCTCTGCCTTCAGCTCAGCCAAAGACGGATGAGGGATTGTGAAAGCACGACACGCTGACGGCGAGCGCACAGATGCACATCCACGGAGGACAAACCACAATTTAAACACTGACTAGTTCCCTAGTTTGGACTTTTAGTGCAGAAATAGCAGTGTAATACCATCTGTGCTTTCATCATGACGGCAGTGCGGCTTAAGGGTTTGTGCTCATTTGCATTACAGCACTGCAAATAGAAGCAATGCAGTATTTCACAACACTTTGAACTGAAACTCTCTGAAACAGCAAGAGAGTCAGACGAATGATTCTCATGTCTGAACCAAACACACCTGATTCAGGACATTAGTAGAAATGGGTGTGTGAGATGAAGGAGAAAAGTGTTGCTGCTGCAGAAACAGGCTTGAGAAACACTGGCCTCCTGAAGTGTCCCAGCGGAGGTGCAGTTCATCACATGAACCATCAACATTAGGATCCACTGACCACAAACACACACGACACTGACTGTCTTCATACATATTTCAGCACAGCTTATGTGTCCAGATATATAGCACACGTCTGACCTGCCACCCACAGAGGCACTGTCAGAAAAAGAAAAAAAAAACATGCAAAAAAATGTATTATTAGTAGTTAATTGTTGTATTATTGTTATTGGTACCTTAGAGTGGTAATCTGTACCTTTAAGGTACTATAATGCAGCTTTTAGGGGTAATTAAGGCACAAAGATGTCATTTTGATTTGATTTGTTTGATTTTTGTTGACAAGATGTTGAACCTCTAAATTTCACGAAAATCACATTTTTCACATATTCCTGCAACTAATATTCAGAGTAGAACATTTAACATTTCTGTGTCTTTTAATAAAGATCCAGTAAACAATCTTGTTTAACACCAGACTGCAGCTTCAGCAAAGCTGGATGAATCACTGTTAGACTGAGCCTAATCTCAAAAACAGACAGATCAGTAGACACTGAACTTGATTAACTTCAGTCTCTTCACGTAAACCTGCCAATGCATTGTGTATTTGCAGGACTGCACTGTTTTATTTTTACCTTTAATAATAAAAAAATGAAATAATAACTGATAAAATAATCTGGAAAAACAAACCCACAATCAAATATGAGCATTTCACCATTGTGAACACAAAGGGAAATGATGTTTTCTGGATGCATCGTAGTGCTCAGTCAGAGCATGCTGACTTATCTCTGGACGACAGACGCTGAGAACTCAAACTAAGCCTGTGCTCCACCGGCTGTGAGAACCGAGGTACACTGTCAGGACAATTGGTAATGCTGGTCTGAATCTGGAGCTTTTCCAAAGCACATTCATATGCAGAAGAGACTGTGAGCTGAGAACGAGAGAAAAAAAGAGTGAGCTTTCTACGCCTGGACCGCAGACTGTACGAGCCACAGGACTGACATCAGACTCGATCTGCTTACTGAATAATGCGGATGAAAGGAACAGGTTAGAGAACAGTCAGCACCATCTGCTATTTTTACAGAAGAAAACGGAGAAATCGTTGTCGCTACAATGCAACATTTCCTCTAAATGCTTAAGTTGCATGTGAAACTCTGAGCACTTGAGTTCATGTCTTCAATGGATTAAAACAGTGATACAATCTTTTATCCTTAAACTCTATCTGTAAAACATTTCTATTTCATTCCTTCCTCAGAGCAGCTGTGAAGTCTCTCCTCTGAAGCTGCAGCACACATCAGACGCTCAGTGCACTTTTGTCTGCTTTTCTCTGCATTACTTCATTTCAGAGCTGCGACCTCCAACATGGACAAAACGTGCGGTGGGCGGGGCCCCCTGGCATTTCATTGGCTCGTACGATTCCCGCTCGCGTTTGATTGGCTGCTAATGACATCATACTGGAGACTAATGACATCATAGCGGAGAGACGCCGCGAGGCGGGATGCTTGGCTGCTTCCGACGCAGTCTGAGCTCACTCAATCCTCGACTCTGGTGAAGAGTTAGAGGAAGATGATGGCATTACTCATCCCAAACTCTCATTTGATAAAGGAAAGGGCTGCAGTGCGGCTCTGCGTGTCTCCCGCGGATGCAGTGCTGAGTCTGAGTCCCTGACGCTGTCCAGCTCCACACTTGCTGAAAAAAACACCGCTGCGCTACACAAACACATTCAGACCCAACTCGGGCTCTCAGAGAGAGAGTGTGAGGCTTTCAGTCACACCTGATTGACAGGTGCAGCACTGAATGACATCATCACTAACCCCTGCGCAATTATGGCGAGGAAAAGTTGAGTTGATCGGCAGCGAACCTGTCTGACTGCATTAGGCTACACGCTATTATAACTTTAGTTAATGATACTAACAATCATTAGTACATTATGCAGTGCTCATTCGTGTACATTCAAATGCACATTTTTACATATAGCTCTCTATATTAATATACATATTTTTTTAAATATAATGGGTTACCAAATGCGTTTTAAATCTAGGGCACTTACCTTTAGTTAGTCCATGGTGCCTAGACGTTGAAAGTAATCATTCTCATCATGAACAGTCCAATAATCCCCGAGGAAAGTAATGTCCCACAGCGAAAAATAATAATTAAATAAATCCTTCAAAGGGTGTCCATTGAAAACAGTTCTCCAGTGCTTACAGTCCCGTGCATGCTGGCCTATAACAAAACATACGACTTTAAGTTTAACAAAGAAATGACTTAATGCAGCTGAGTTCTCTGCTCCTTTTTGGCTTCACGCACAGAGAAAAAGCTCACTATTAAAAAGCGTTTATTAAACATATGTCTCAAAGTCTCCAAATCTCGGCAGGCAGGCCCACTTGCCGTTTGAGAAACACAATAATTCGAGCTGGAAAATTATTTTGGGATTAAACAATTTAATCAAAATTTAAAAATTTTTGCTTTCCTAAAACGTCTTAATGGCTTTAACTTATAATTGGATATATAATATACGGGTTATTTGTAAGTATTTGTTGTACATTTGAAATAATTCACCTGTACACATTGCATTGGTTGGTAGAAGCAAAAGATGGAGAAAAAAAGAAAAAAAAAATCCAAATTTCTGTGAAAGATGTGACAACTTTGTTAAAAGTAAACTAACTTTGGGTCTCCAGAGAAACTGGGCAAATGTCCATATTAAAGAATTAGCGCTTATTTTAGGAGAACAAGGACATAACGTTTAAATAAAATGCCAAACGATCACTTTAGAAATACTTACATGAGCTGTTCTGCTTGGAAAGTTATCTTTAAGTGTCTAATGTATTTGAACCTATTCTGGCGTAAAAGTTATTTAAAAGAATATGAATTTCAATCAGGACTGATGGATTTTTTCCTATGGTGATTTATAGAAATATATATATTTTCCTTTTCCTTTTTCTATTTTTTTCTTAGCAAACAGATTTTAAAACCCAACACAATTCACTGCACTAACAAATATTTGAGGTATTAAAGTTAAGGAGATATTTTGTGCTGAGTTTCCTCATATTCTGTGTTTGGTAGCTGCAGAACAAAGAAACTCCATCGTGCCTTTCTAAGTTCTGTAACAAAGGACTGAGAGCGACTGCTCATTGTACCTGTTGCTCTCTCACACAATCTGAACATTATGCATCCACCTCACGCGCACAAATCATCGCAAATGGCACCAAAAAGCATTGCATTTAATAGTGAACGATTTAATAAGCACATTCAAAGCACAAGTATGCTGAATTAATCAGTATGTATTCACGCTCAGATAATTGGAGATATCAGCCTCGCGATTAGCTACTACATCATCCGGAAGATTAAACAGATCAATGCCCGCAGCTTCTCCTGTAACAAACTCGTCTTTCGTTTAATATTAATTGTGAAATACTTTGCATGCGTAATTTTCGGTCAACTTTCTTCGCCAATCAACTTTTGACAGCTTTGTCTTCCTGCGTCATCCTTAGTCCCACATGAGCCAAAAGTGGAAAATAAGTCTCCAGCTTTTTTGTTTCTCCGAAAAACATCCTCTGGTTTTTGCCATCCACTTTCTTCATATTTCATCTATAGTTTGAGCATCTCGAGTCGCCCTTCAGAGCGCCCCGCTGAACAAAGGAACGCTCCCCTGGCTTTGTGCTCAACTTCTCGAGCTGACGCACCAACTCCTGGAGAACTTTTTAAGACAAAATCCACAGACGAAACAGATTTGAGCGCCAAACAAGCTTAATGAGCGCATGCCGATAACTCACCTGAGCGCTTCGCGAGCTCCTGGCGTCAAGTCGCGCTCGCGGAAAAACTTTTCCCGTGCATATTTGGGTTGTGTTGATGGTCCCTTTGTCTACACGTGTGAAGGGGGTTCTTGGCCGCGCCTTGTTCATTTCAGTTCGAGTCCCGCCCTCTACATACAACTAAATAACAACAAAGAGAGCAACTTACTGGAGTATAGCGTGCCCGAGACATCGGTAAACTGGGGATTGTTTTGCTCTCCGCGGTCCTTCAGGAAACACTGCGATTGAGCATTTATTTGTTTCCTTGACATGTCATTCGTGTTCTCCAAGGGTCTGTGCCATTGGAGGTTTCTTTGGAGTGTATTTGTGGGATTTGAATCATTTGTGTCTGCGTTTCTAAAATTGTACCAAAAAGTAATACTGAAAGGATTACTTAATTTTTTTTTTTTTTTTTTTTTTTTTTTTTTTTCAGTAAATCGGTAAATCAATGTAAATCATCGCATTTCATGAACCTGTACTTGTATTGAGATGCGCAATGAGAACGCACTTAAACTTTAGGATAATTTTTTTTCTCAGCTGTGGTAATTTCTAAATCAAGTGGTTAGTGGTTCTTTTACTAAATATACACGCTATATCAGATAAGTTAGAGTGAGTTAAATGCACGCTCCGCGCAGAAACTGCGTTGGCCTGAGGATGTTACCATAGCAACAGCTTGTTCGGATAGGCTCGGTATAAAACGTAAATAAAACGAGTAAATAAAACGTGTGTTTTGTTTAAACGCCTTCTATGCTAGGCACATCACCAAACATTTTTTGTTTGTTTGTTTGTTTGTTTTCCGTGATATTATATTCGAATCCGACCCCCTGAATGTCATTAAGTGTTCACTGGTCAGAATACGCCTGATTCCCAGTCATCTCAAGTATACCTTTAACCTTAAGCATGGCTATGGACACCCACATGAAAAAATACCATAGTAATTTATAGTAAATACTATAGTGTTTTTGAACCATACTATAGTAGTAAAGTAGTATAGTGTATTATATACTGTATTATAGTATTTACAACACTTTGTTAATGAATGCTACAGCATACTGTAGTAGGCCTATTAACTATAGTGATCTGATAAACTGTAATTAATACTGTAGTATACTTTAGTTTTTACAGTAAACTGTAGTGTATTGTAGTATAATATACCCTATAGTTGTAGAAAACGTTGTACAGCATTGTGTAAAGTAATTTGTTTATAGGCCTATTAATTACCACAACAAATTAATTCAAATACTTTACTATAGTATGGTTCAAAAACACTATAGTATTTACTATAAATTACTATAGTATTTTTTCTGACACCTTTTACATTTTAATGCAATGATGTACATTAATGCAATGAAATTTGTTTAGTTACTAATTATGTTTAATGTTTAATGTCAATAACAGGTTTTACTGCACTGACTGGGTGTCCTGATGTATGTTAGAAAAATACGGTCATTTTAAATACAGTTTATACAAATGAAATATTATCAAATAGTTATAAATTTAAGAAAGGATCACAAATGTAATGAAGTCAACAGACCTTTGGTTTAACGTCATTGTCAAATTATATGAATGCCCAGAAACCCCCAGTTGAGCGTGTGGTGAAGCACACCTGTAACACACCTGTGTGAACCTGCATGAGGACCTGAATTCATTCATCCACTAAACATCACAGCAGATCGTGCTTAAAATCAGTCTGAGCCACGTGTGCCTTCCAGAGTTTAAGAGGCATGCCGTTTCTGAGCAAAATCGGACTAAATCAAACACAAAGTTATGACTTTTAGTAAATTATTTAATTCAACCAAATATACCTTAACTGATAAGGTATATGTAATGACAATATAGGAATTTGTAAACAACAATTGTTGAGGTCATTAAGCAAAATATAAAAAGTGTAAAAACCTCTACTTAACATTAGTAGTTCATTCAGCTCTGAACGGGTTTGTTTGGCTTCAACAAAGATTTGATTAAGATATGTTAAGCAACTATCGTTTATGCATGTGCAGCAAATTTCCTCAAGCATTTTCAGTCATGAGTACTGTTTTTGTTTTGGCTCCTAAACATAAATGTCATTCTGAGAAAATATCTACCATCGTTTAGTTGCATATGCACTCATTTTTGTATTATATCATTGAATGCAATACAATGAAACAGTAACAGATTTATGCAGTTTCAGAACTGTAAATGATTTTATGATGTTAATATTTAATATTGCAGTAAACATAAAAAGATAAGATCTGACAGTCTCAGATGAGCATTTCCATTACTCACCATACATCTACAATAAATATTAGACTTCAGATACACATTATCTCTTGCAAAATGTATTTCTAGGAAACACTGATAATTCAATTTCATGCTTACAATGCTAGCAAACTGACCATTGATAATGTGTAATTCTTTGTTACTGAGTGATAACTACAATATTTGAAACTCAAAGGTAATTGTGACTGAGGCATTTTTATAACAAAGGAGAAATATATACTGGATTACACCATTTGAAACATGAATCATTAATTCACATGCATCTTTACATATTATTCCACCAACAGAATAAATAAATAGCAACACAAATGTTTTTATCATCCTTATTATTTTAAAAATCTTATCATGATGTTAATGTTATAATAATGATATTGTGTGACTGATCACAGGTAAAACACCATGTAAAACATGTTTAACACATGTATGTCTTTGAGCTTTTCTAAAGTGATATTGTATTTTGTTTACAAAAGCATACTGTTACATGCATTCATTTTACTTTTACATTTCACCGTGTGTGCGTGCTACACAGGACACACACTGTGCAAGAAACACTGGTAAACGCCTTTTCAAACTGTGCTCCCGTCTTCAGTCCAGTTCATCAGCTCTTCACAGCCGTCCTGACAAAACCTTAATAGGCTGTATTTACACCTCAGATGTTCTGGTTAATGTGGGATCAGCACAGAGCCAGCATCATCACACAGGAACAAACTGTGCTTGAGTATAAAGGAACTTCCTCAGCCTTCATTTAACATGTAAATGTGCACTGTATTTCAAAAGCATGGGATTAGTAGAGAGGGTCTTTTACATTTAAACATTTCAGTGTCACAGAGTCCCGTGTTTTATTGAGTGCAGTTTTAGATCAGGATGCCGCTGTATTTGGACCTTTTGGATTATTATTTATTATTATTGCATGAAGGCCATTTGAATTATTACAATAAACACATTCAGTACCAAACTGTATACAAAAAAAGGCTAAATGTAAATAAAAATAAAATCATATTGG
>JAFVLL020009415.1:0-2500 GCA_021397915.2 Tor tambroides | reverse complement strand
GCAAAAAGGAATCTAATAATAATCAGCGCGTGCAATGAGGAGCTTTGGGTCTGACCTCATTCCAGTATACACGACAAACTTAGTTTTTAAAGGTACACGCTGATGTGTATTTTTCATCTTTGCATGTCGACAAGGGAGGCGTGATCTTTTAAACCTTAGAAATAAAAACACATTCTTCTTTGAGTAAGAAAACAAATCTGGAGATGTTTATATCAGACTGCATTCACTCACATATAAAGAAACAAAACAGCCAATACGTCGATATAAATTAAAGTATCCTGTCCATGTATAATTGATAGCCTAAAATTGACTTTCTGTGTATTCATCAATATCTGCCATCAAGCTTTCGCTCGTTTCTCAGGGCTGTGTTGGGTGTACAGTAGCAGTGTGAGTGAGTTCAGTCTCCAGTCTGTGCGCATTAATGTTGTGGCTGAATCTGAAGAGGCGGAGCCGCTGAAAGGCCAGGCGGGTCTTTGTCACAGAACGCACGCCCCAAACCTTAAACACAAGAGGCAGCAGCAGCAGCAGTGTGCATTCTCAAAGTCAAGGCTAAGCGACGTACGCTCTCTAGATTTTAAGTCTCTGAATGCACTAGAACAAGTTTGCACCGTATGCCCCCTCCTGCTCGTGCACTAGTGCTTAATGCTGTTTAACAGAGACTGCTGCGCGTTTTGACCACGACTGGAGTCTACGGTTATAAACGGGTTCGGTTTGAACAGTTGTTATTTACACTGGTCCAAATCCACCGCTGAGCAAACGCTGGACTGCAGTGACGCTAGATGGCGGAGTGGAGCTAAGGGACGCGGTTCGTTTGCTGTTAGTGCAACAGAATGTGTATTTGTCTAAGAATTACATAACGACCATCCAAGAGACATTTCACAACGGTTTGTCTTACATCCTTGTTATTGTTTACCCGAAACATAAGCTCAAGCGTGAGGGCTTTAGAATAATGGCACGCATCTCGCCTGACTGTAAATCAGCAAATGGCACTGAAACCTTCATTGCGGTTTGTGTTCGTGGGTCATGAGTAGAATATTAATTGTTCGAACCCTCTCAGGAGCCATAAAACGATACGAACACGTTAATGCAATAAACTTTTCTTTCATACATGACAGAATTACATCATGCCTGCTTAGTTTAGGAATGGAACATGACTATGTGTCTTTAATGAACCTCTAATTAAGTAAAATAAAATAACGTTATATATCCCTCCTTGCTTTTTATTATTTCTCGGTGTAAAATAGCCATTTTTTCGGATCTGTGCAGCTTTTCAAAACATTATCATTGATTAAAATGTGATAAAGCGCACCTATAAATAAATGCATGATGGACGTGTAAATAATGATAATAAAACACGTTATCTTTATTCGCGTGGGGTGTACCTTGTATATTACTTTATGGCTGGTGTTGCGCGTGGCGCAGCTGAACAGATCACGACTGTAAACCTGCAAATGTCAAAGCAGCAGGTGCAGGGCGTCTATTACACAAACCAACAACATTATAAGTATAGCCTACTCTATTATCGGATTTATTGGCAGTAGTATTATGCGTTATGTTTTTAGCTACTATTAATCTGAACGGTCTGTGTTTAGGCTGACAATTATAAAGACTCTAGAATAACGTAGTTCAAGTACGTGAGCTTTTTTTCTGTACATCACAACAAATGCATATAAACTGAATCAGCCATTCATTGCAAAGAATGCATCAAAATGCATTAACAATAAATGTTATACAGCCTTATATATTTTTGTTCATTTGATTGTATTGATAAAAATGATACAATGTTCTTTTCAAGTTTATATTTTTCAGTGCTGCAACTGGTATTCTGGTAAAACCATTTTAATAGTGTTTTAGTCATAAGGTATGATCAATAAAAGTATAAATAAGATTACAAATATGTAGTCTCCACATTAATTCGAGGTCATAAACGTGGCATGCATACTTACACAAGAATGAGAAAAATGCTGTTTTAATGAAGTATAGAATACAGGCCATTAGTGTTATTGCTTGACATGTAATGTCATTTAGTTAAGTTATTTCACCTCATTCTGCGGTTCTGCATTGTACAGCCTATGCCTCTAGTGATTACTGATGAATAATTGATCCACTCTGAGAACACATATGCAGAGTGTGTGTGTGCACAGCCAGATCCATGTGCTTCTCTGAGCTGACTGTTCAGACACAGACACCTTGTGTATATGTAGGTCACACATGTACATAAATCTGTGTCACACACTGACAAGAAACACACATCTGCTGCACTATAATGAAGATATTGATCATCATATCATGCAAAGTGTATTTGAACAGCTGCTTCAGATGCATCTTATCTTATCGCCCGAGCAGCTGTCTGGTGATGGCCGGTTAATCATTTCTAGACGCAGCTCCCAGCATGCCTATTGACAAGACTTTTGTTGTCAAACTTTGATTTTGAAAGTTCAGCAAGGGTAGTGTGAACATCTGCCGGTGCCAAGGTTGGATGGAAGAGTGACAGACAGAG
>JAFVLL020009414.1:0-16109 GCA_021397915.2 Tor tambroides | reverse complement strand
TAAAATATATGAAAGTCTAATGTTTATCAGTACATTACAGAAAATAATGAACTTTATCACAATATGCTAATTTTTTGAGAAGGACCTGTACTTCAAACAGAATTTGTCAGATCGCTACCACTATGAAGAGCAGTCTGATCAAACAGATGAAATGTAGAGAGCCACAAAGCTGTCTTAGGCCCTTTATTTGTACATCTTTTTGGTGGTTCTCAACTGTTGGATCACATTGCAAAAATGGGGGACAGGTTTGTTCTGATAGTCAGAAAAAAAACAATGCTCAATGCAAATTAAAACAACTGACCATATAATTGGGCATAGAATAACAATTTATATAGATTTATCAACTATTATAAAGAGGAGAAAACAATTCCTCTGTATTGTTTTGTTTGCTTCAACAGGTTGTGTACAATCAGACTATATTGTGGAGTGAATTCTCGGATCACATGCCAATAAGTGTCTCATCATCAAAAACAAGAACAAGAATGAACAAACATTATACACAAAGAGAAAAATTACTAATTTCTTAGTAATTCTGGTAAGGTGATAGGTCACGCTTTCATTTCTAAATCTGTTTCAGTAAAATCTGGGGGAATACGTAAATTTTCACTTAATTTATAATGCACTATTGGCTGCCTCGATGTCTCTAAAAATAAGCTGCATTTTGTTGAACATGCAGCAGCTTTAATTTCTGGTCTTTTGAAAGTATAGATTTACAAAATCTAGTTCTATTTATTGGTTTCTTTATTTGTAATCCAAGAATCCTAAACTGAAATCTAGCTTTTACATTTTATTTTTATTTATGCAAATGAATGTTTTGTTACTTTTTTAGAAAAGAACTGTACACAGAATATTATGAAATTTGGCACACAGATAGAAGACAGTTTGAACATCTGCAAATTTCAATTTTAAAAATCTACTTTTCAAAAATGGGCTATGATGATTCATTGGATCGTCACTGAATTCAGCTACCTTACCACGAGATCATGCTTGCCGAAAGTTATTAAAAGACCAAACCGTTCCCGTAATGCTTCAGTGTATCTGATGGCAAGCACTCCAAAGAAGGTACCTGGATGGATTTGGCACGGTGCCAGAAATATGAAAAAGGCTAGAGACAATTTAGCCTTCTTCAGGGGCTGAGGACAAGAATTGGTCCAAGCGGAAGGATGTGGCCCGAGTATTTGTCATTGCCATGCTGTTTGTTGCTTCATACCATGATAAGTTGATTTTGTTTCACCATAAAACTTTTAAATGAGATGGGAATTTTGACTTTTCATACACATTTGTGTGTGCACAATTAAGCACAGTGTTGGGAAAAGTTACTTTTAAAAGTAGTGCATTACAATATTGCGTTACTCCAAAAAAAAGTAATCTGATTACATAACTTGCGTTACTTGTAATGCGTTACCCCCAACACTGATTAAGCATACATGTGACATTCATAAAACACTCTAGATACTCTTATAGCTGGTCCACATTTAATGGATTTTTTAAATGTATTTCTCCAAGATTAATAAATTTGATATTTTTACAATCATATGTATTATAAGGTTTCAAAACATTTTTGAACAAATACACTGATTATACAGACTAATATTTAATATCACAGTAAGTCATTAAACCACATTGAAAACATTGCCCTAACCAGATATTCTAGGATATAAGGCCATTTTTTTTTTTTTTTTAATTTAAGGAATTTTTGTCAGGGCCAATTAAAAAAAAAATTATAAAGTTGCAATCTAGATCTTTTAAAGATGGCACCAATAATTACATTAACTAAAGCTGTATTCCCTGGACTGAGATTATTAATGAACTCAGTCGTACTGTCAAGCATATGATCATATAAGGATACAGAAACAAAATGGTTTAATTGTTTATCCTATTAAGGCTGAGCACATTTTTCAGAAATTCTCCCAAATTAAACAGAAAAATGCTCTCATTCAAGGTCAAATTCCCAGGTCAAAAATATCAGGCAAGCTTGTGGTATATCATGCTTCATTAAAAAAATAAAGCTGAATCCAAATTTGATCACTTCAAAAACAAGTATATACTCTTAAGTATGCGTTAAGCCAATATGCCAGTATTTAGACATACTGTCAAATCATACAACTGCATCTTTACACCACAGGAACCTTTTTTGCAGTCACACACATCTGCATAATTGCTAGCAAAATAACTCCTACCAAAATAACTTACAGATGCAATTTTCTCAGAAATAATGTGCCATTGACGTTTGAAATGTTATTTTCCAGATGGCATGATTTGAGATTCACTAAACCTAATTTGGCATACTATATAGGAGAGATAGTTGTGTCATTTTGCACTCAAGAGGATATTAATGGCATGAACACTTACCATCAATCAATAGATCGGTAATAGTCAACCCTGCTTTTGGAGAACCTTCCTGCAGAGTTAAGTTTCAACCCTGCACCAACACACCCGTCTGTAATTTTCAAGTAATTCTGAGCACCCTGGTTAGGTGGTTCAGGTATGTTTGATTAGCATTGGAGGATGGTGGCTCTCCAAAGTAGGGTTGTACCAGCCATTTGTAAGTTCTTACATAAACTGCAACATAAAGTCCACACTTGGGGCTAATTAGTTACTAACTACTTTGTAACTTTGTACTTAATCTGGTTGCACCATTTGTTTTTAAAGACAGGGTATGCAATTTTTCAAAAACGTTTTAGAAAACTGAGTCGGGGCCGAGTACCAAAACAAACTTGTAGCCAATCAGCAGTAAGGGGTGTGTCTACTCATGATGTGGAGGAGAGAGCGTTCAGTGAACAGCCGAGCCGAGCGACAGAAAGATAGAGACGGCGGATAAAAAACAAAAAGAGGAAAACGACTGCGGAACGATAAGGCAAGAAGTAGGACCCGTGTAAATATCAGATCAGCTTTCCAGCGCTGGAGAGAACTCAAGGAGCAGAAGGCCTGCGATCGGACGCCGAAGTTGCTTTTCTTCTCGATAGGTGAGTAACACCGTGTCTACACCGGACAACAGCTAAAGCCTGCCTACACTGGACGTGTGTATTTCAGCCGAAAATGTAGTTGTTTAAAACTCAAATCTGCGGTTTATTTATAAAAATAGCACCTATTTGAAAATGTGCTTCGTCAATTTCAGAGATGTGAGCTCCACGTGATCACCGGGCTCTCAGTGCTCATGTATCCCGAAGAGAGGAGCATAACTTCGGCTAGTCCTTCTGACATTTGCCGCTGGCTCTGATGTCTCTGTAGTGGTTAAACATAAGATATAATTCGTTTTGGGTAAATCTAACAGGTAATCTTTGGTCTTTATTCTATTGTTCTATTAATATGTTTCAATGAAAATGAAAAGAGGCAGTGGTGTTTGATATATTTGGTCTGTAAATACAGTGAGGAAGATTGCAGCAGCCGAGGCGAGCTGATGTTATCAAGTACGCTGCTCTTTGCAGAATTACCGGACTAATGCAGAATTACCGTCGTTCCTCCGCGGGAGCTCACACTCTGAGTCTAACTCGTGAAGTCCGAACTACCGAGGATGCAAGTCCGAAATTTGCGTACTTGGTCTTGAGAAATGCGCGCAGACCTAACGTTACATCACCAGACTAATCTTCTCTGTACTTTAGACCGCGATGGAAACGCAGACAGCAACAGGTCTGGGGGAAAAAAGTTCCTGGGACATATTGTTCCTGGTAATTTCGGTGGAAAAGCGGCTTATGTTTCACAGAACTAATCATTGCCTGGGTTGCGTAGGCTACATATATGTGGGGCGGATCTATCAAAATAGGGGCGAGACGCTTTTGGTGTAGGGGCGTGTTTGTTTTGGTGATTTCAAATATCAACATTGGCTTCCAGAAAATTGCTTACTCTGCCTTTAAGGCAGAATGTATCTAGTAGGTTGTAAGCTCTATGTAAAATAATGTGTAGTCGCTTAATGATGTTAACCCTCAATCCAGTAGTAGCCTTTAAATTTGTGAACAGAATTGTGTCGGAATGCTGTGAATTGTCTTGTTAAGGTTGATTCTAAGTTCTTTTGCTTCACGTAACTAACATTAAAAAGGACATTGAAATATGATACTTACTCATAAAAATAAATATAATAGGTCTTTTTATATGTAAATAACAATCATAAGCTGTATTTGAAATGGACCAATAAATACTGTTACAAAAAATAAAATAAATTAAAAAAAGAAATTAGATTTATTTATTATAATTGATTCCATTTGGATTCCAACATGGAGGGATGCACGCTGAGGTGCGTTGTTTCGATCTGGGTTCATGCTGAAGAGCTTCAAACTCATTTACGCACATAATGGTCTCTCTTTCTAAATGTCATCATCATCATATGTCTTGAGTATTGAAGTCTGCCAGGTAAAACATTAGCTTACTGATGCAATTCAATCAACCAGCCGTTTTATTCAATGCATTAGTCCTTGTCAGAGGCTAGTGGAAATATTTATTTTATATGTAAAGTTAAGTTTAATGCTGCAATTTAGTGCCCCTTTATGTCACAACTAGGCTGCAACTTACATACAGCTGGTGCAACTGGCCCCAGAAGCAGGGTTGACTAGCTGTCCATTAGACTCTTTTGACAACTTATGTGTCCTCTACACACACAGTCACACAAATGGTGCAGCAGATTGGAGGGTTGATTGGCAGGTGGCTGTTCTGCTACAGATACATGCCATTGATGAGGTAATCAGACTCTTCTGTGGTGAGAGGCAAAGCTTTCTTCAGTCTGCGACGTACAAGCCAGAGTCTGCAGCCCACCATTAGTAAGAGCAGAACGCTGATGATCAGACCCAAAGCCAGGGGTAAGATTGCACCTTCACACACATACACAGAGTAACATTTGAGAAAACATACACAGACACAAAAGTACAAATGGCATTTGTTTAGTGCTGTATGGTCGGGTACTCAGGCGATAAAACAGACCTGATTCAGGGGGTGGGTGTCCTTCCAGTACACGATGTATTTTAGACGATGGCAGTGAATTCTGAGACTCCGTGAGAGGATTTTGCAGTTTTTCCTTATGGACAGAAGCAATGACAGCTGCACAAAAAAGCAGTTATTTTTAATATTACATGTAGTAGGAATTAAATTTGATCAAGGGCACATTTAACACAAGGACATTAAAGAGTCTAAAGGCCCATTCACAGCAAGGACAAGAATAGCAGTGTCCACATCACAAATTTCACATAACAGAGGAAAGATGCTGGAATCACTTTCACAACACATTTTTTAAAGCTGTTGAACAATAATAAAAATAAAAATAAAACACTGACATCCAATCAGAATCTATTCTGCTTTAAAGAGCTCAAGCATTTAAAGTTACAATATACATGCAGAGCACACTTATACATACACACACAAACACAAACACACACAAACACACACACACACACACACACACATATATATATTATTCATTTTCAAATGGTAATAAGAGCATTCAGCAGGGTGTCCACATCAGTTCCTGGTGGACCACTGTCCTGCAGAGTTTAGCTCCAACCCTAAATAAACGCACTTGAACCAGCTAGTCAAGGTCTTCAGACTTACTAGACACAAAGCAACTATAACCTTTAGCCAAAAAAGCGTAACGGCTAATGATAACGCTGCCGCTTTGGCGGTACGCAGGGAACGAGACCAGAGGCCGTTTTTTGGGGGGGGGGTAAACAATTGAATAATGAATCGACAGCCTATCGACTAATCTTCAACTTGTTTGTCATTAAATAATAGTTTTGGATTGAACTATTTTTAGAATTTACACAGAAAAAAAGCCATTTTATAAAAGAAGTCACTGACTTTTTGCGACAAGTAGGATTTAGTTTACGGCATTTCTCATTCATTTCTATAGTATCCATAAACGGTGATTGACTGTCGCACAACTCTGTATGTAATTCAATGATATCAAGGCTGTAATGTGATTGGTTATCAAGGCACACATGATCCAAGTTGACCGTTACGCTTTCTCCAATGGTAAGTAATACAGACCCTCGTATCTCCCAATAATACGACAATCTCAACTGGAAACTTCCAGGCAAGTGTATTGGGAGCTGGTTGGAGCTAAACTTTGCAGGACATTGGCCCTCCAAGAGCAGGATTGGACGCCCTTGGCTTAAAGCAAACAGAATCTTTTATTCTTAACCCTTAACTAATATTGTTGTACATACATGTGTATGTTTTCACGCTGGGTAACGGAGTTGCAGTGCCCTGATGTTTTGTTACTGCTGAAAGACGGCAAAAGTACAATTGTTAGCATCACAGAATTCTCAACTGAATAAATTCAATGTCATTTATAAAAGACTTTAGTTATAAGACTCACGTGGTTTCTGAATGCACTCATTTACGCAGTCAGACTTCTGGAGGAAGTTGTTGTGGTTTCCTTTGCAGCCACCATACTGGAAGTGCTGGCAATCTCCTGTTCTAGAATCGTAATACCAGCGTGGGAAAACGCCTTTACACGGGCCGACCACTGGGGGCGCTGCACAGGGATCTGACACAGAGAGAGAGAGAGACATTTGCTCTCACAGTATCAAATGTCTAGACATAGAGAGGCTTTGTTAATAAAAGCTGCTGGAAGAGAAAGGAAGCAGTGGAGAAATTTTGTGAACTCATGATTAGTTCACAAAATATTAGTTCAGCAGCCATATCACCCTGTAGCCCAAGACCGGTTGCCCACTGAAGCTAAGCAGGGTTGAGCCTGGTCAGTACCTGGATGGGAGACCTCCTGGGAAAAACCAGGTTGCTGCTGGAAGAGGTGTTAGGTTGCTGCAGGGGGTGCTCACTCTGTGGTCTGTGTGGGTCCTAATGCCCCAGTATAGTGATGGGGACGCTATACTGTAAAAAGCACCGTCTTTCGGATGAGACGTTAAACCAAGGTCCTGACTCTCTGTGGTCATTAAAAATCCCAGGATGTCCTTCGAAAAAGAGTAGGGGTGTTACCCCGGCATCCTGGCCAAATTTGCCCGTTGGCCTCTGACCATCATGGCCTCCTAATCATCCCCATACACTGATTGGCTCCATCACTCTGTCTCCTCTCCACCAGTAAGCTGGTGTGTGGTGGGCGTTCTGGCGCACTATGGCTGCCGTCGCATCATCCAGGTGGATGCTGCACACTGGTGGTGGTGGAGGAGATCCCCCCCTTGTATGTAAAGCGCTTTGAGTGCCTTGAAAAGCGCTATATAAATGTAATGAATTATTATTATTATTATGATTAAAGCAACATCTGCAATGCTTTTCAGTAGTCAGTGTGCTGTGTGTTCAATAGTGTCTGCATAAACACTCTTCAAAACATTTAAAGGAACAATAAGAGATTGAGTAAATAATGACAAAATTAATTTTACTTTTGATGAGATATTCCTTTAAATGTGTTTTTTAATGATGTATCTTATGTCTTACCTTGCGAACTGAAGTCATAATGTTGATGTTGTTCAGGTTTAGGGCTGTCATTGAGCTGTATTTCTGTGGGCGTCTGGGCTTCTGCTTCAGTTTGTATATCTGGTCCATGTTTAGAGGCGGGGTTGGACTTATGACGACTATCAACTATAAAACAGACCCAACAATTTTTATCCATCTTTAAATAATTAAGATACTGAAACAGCTATTGAGACGATGGTACGAGAGTGGCTTGGTGGTCTAGGCTTACAATTTTGGCAGAAATCTTCATCTGATCGGTCAGGACAGTGTTGCTTTCCATCGCAGGCATAACCAATGTCTATACAGCAGCCATCATCACACATGAACTGATAACGAGAACAGTGACCTGTACACACTTCAGAGAAACACACACACACACAGCTGTGTCACATCCATATAGATTCAGGTTGAAGTTTACAGTTTATTAATGCCTATAGGGCAATTAAATTGATCAGGAAGTAACAAAACAGACAGAACATCAGAAAATACTACTGACAATACATTAAATAACTCAAGACACGTGACATAAAACAAAGTACAGCCGTAAGAGAACAGTGTTAAAGACACTGAATTATGAATAAACAAATACTGGACATACACATGCAAAAAGTGGGTCAGGATGGATGACTACTTGACCAGTCAATTAGTGTGGTCACCTAATGAGTTTCCTCAAATTTTTGCATAACTGGTTTCAGTTGCCTCCTCATACAGAGATCATTATAACAGCTAAACCTTCCAGATTTAAGAAATGTTTCTTTCCAACAGCTATCAGACTGCTCAATAAACATCCCTAAAATAAACATCTTATGGCACATTTTTACATGCACATCACTGTTATCTTGATTATTAAGAATATTTTAACTACTGCATCATTTTCTACTTTATCTGTACTATATCTCAGTCCCCTGCATACAATGCACATTTGAACATAAAGCCAATTTCACACTGAGAGTCCAGAAAATTTGGGTAATTTTCTTTATTCACACTGCCAGAGTTTTGCCATATTGTGTGCTCTCATTCACACACATCCTGAACAGAAGCGTTCTTTCATTTTTGTATCGTTCTCTCATAAAAAAATCAACAACGCTAGACTTGGGGTTTGTTTCATCATTTTCTATTTTGCAGTTTTGAATATAAGTATTCTGCTTAGCCTTTCACCAGTCAAATAATCACACAAAAACTAACATCAACATATAATAAATTGATTATTTTCAGCAATATATTTTAATACAGTTAGACTTTTTTTATTTTTAATTTTTAAATGTTAGTCCATGTACCAGTGCATACAGACATTGTGCCAGATCTCTCTTTGAATGCTGTTTTAATATGAGGTTAAAAAATACAACCTCTTAGGACCCCTGTGTTCTGCTCTGTTCAATTATGTTCCTAAATGAACAGCTCTTGAAACATGTCTAATCGATGTCCAGTGAACATGGTCCTAAACCAGCCTAAATATACTTGACACCAAGTAGTCATTCAGACAACCCACCAGCTAGCTGATTTTGAAAATATGTTGTTTTGCACATTCCTATCATGCAAGCACACACAAAATTAGAATACTAATCATCCAAAAAAAAAGACAAGGAAGATAAAGACAAATCATTTCTGACCTTCTGCGTTTGGTGCAGGGGCGAGCACACTGACAGACACATTGTCAGAGCTCTTCTGTCCCGCCGTGTCAGTGACGGTCAGCTCAAAGGTATAAATTCCTTCTCTAAGACCACTGAGTTTCAGCAGGCCTGGGTGAGTCACCTGCAGAAATCACACAACATAATAAAGACCAATGAACTTCACATTTTACATAGTAATATGGCTCTTTGACCTGAATCTCTGTAATTGTTGTAAATAATTACAGCTGGTCCACTCAAAGCTACTGGAATATACAAATAATTTTCTCACATGCAAAATGATTACAGCACACTTACTTCAGACAATTTCTGAAAAGGTTTTCCTGCCATCATTTTATGTGGACAGTAACATGAGTTTCTTATCTATCTTGCCTCAACTTATATATATCTACAATATCTACAATATCTCACAGAAGACGTATCACAGATATTATTCATTAGAATGAACAAAATTGGAGAAGAATGCGACACATGGTATGAATATTTTGGTATGATATTACTCAAACCATTTCAATGTAACTGATACAAAAATAAAATGAATAAATGTAACAGTCTAATTGGATCGCTTGCAATGGCCGTCAGGGCAGCACAAATGCTTGCAATAGACAGCTGTGTGTCTTATTTAATAAAAGTGTTCAAGTTTTGCCACATGATGCTGTGACTGCTTAAAAGGCAATCAAAAAGAAACCACTTTGCAGCAATAAAGCGATTGGACGTCAGGTTTGGCAGTCTTCAGGTGACACAAACAAGTTGAGCTGAGATCAAAATGAAGAAAGATGCAAAACATGGTCACTTCAAATGGAAGTGCATTCGTTGAAGCTCATATGATGATATGGTTGGAAAACGTATTAAACACCAAATATTACAAAAACCAACAGCACAGCAATCCTCATTGAATTCAAAAAGTTTATTCAAAAACTCTCCAGTCTTCTATTGGTTGAGCCAATGTTGCTTTGTCCAGCTGGTCAGGTTGCTCAAACAAAGCAATGCCACTGTGTTAAACTCTGAGAGATGACTGACTATTTCGAAAGGATTACCTTCATTTTAACAGAGGGATCTCCTTTCACAAGAGCCCATTCATAATGTATGATGTCATGCTCATCAGTGCTGTCTCTGCCGTCCAGCACCGCCCAGTCTGTTGGCAGCTGAACCACCAAGTCCTGGCCCGCATCACTACGGGGCGGCTCATCCAAACCTGTGAAACCCAAACACACAAAAAGTCAAGTTCAACATTTTTGTGACAACACAAACTTTGAATCTAAAGCCTTTTTGTTTTATTTACAACAGAGTGAACTCTTGCACCCAGGAAGAGTAGATGCAGAGCAGGAAGCGGAGTTTCTTGAAATCACAGAGTTTGTCTTGCTCCAGTATAACTTAAAGGTATATAGTTCACCAAAAAAATTTAAATTCTTTAATTATTTATTCACCTTACTTCTGTTGAACGCAAAATAAGATATAATAAAAGAATGTGATAACCAATCAGCTGCTAGTATGAAAAGAAAAAAACTATGCAAGTCAATGGCTACCAGCAACTGTTTTATTCATACAGGTTTGGAACAACATGAGGATGAGTAAATGATGACAAATGTTTGATTTTTGGGTGAGGTATCACTTAAAGTTTTTTTTTTTCTTAAAGATTCCATGAAATCCAAAATCCAGATCTGCTAGCATCGAAGTCATCTAAAGTCATCAACTCTGCTGTTGTACTTCCAAACAATGATCGAGTATATAATTCAAAATCAACAGGTTCTGTCTTTCAGCTATGCAGGTACGGACAAAATCATGATGGTACAAAGAAACTGAGACTGATTACAGACACTATATTTCCTATTTGTAACATACTATGAAGCTGTAAAAAAACCCACTTTGTTCTTTTAGACTTCTATTGACTACTTTTAATTGTACACCTTTCAATAGTTTGGTGTCTGTAAGATTTTGCTCACTAAGGCTGCATCTACACAGTAAGAACAGTAATATTGTGAAATATTCAGATTTAAAATAACTTTTCTATTTGAACATATTTATAATTTATTCATTTGATGGCAAAGCTACATTTTCTGCATCATTACTCAAGTTTTCAGTGTAACATGATCCTTCAGAAATAATTCTAATATGCTGATTTTGTAGCTCAAGAAACGTTTATTATCAATGTTAAAATCCTTTTTCGGCGTTATGACTAATAGAAAGTTCAAAAGACAGTACTTAATAGAATTTATGTAAGAATGTATATTTTACTGTATAATGTATATTTATTGTATATTGTCACTTTTGATCAATGTAATGCATCCCTGCTAAATAAAAGTAAAGGTAGTGTAGCCTACACAATATAATTATTTATTTTTTGGCCCGACACATTCAGTACGAGGCCCGTAATAACTACAATCGGAGACACCCACTCCTCATTACGGACTCGTCCTCATCGATCCCAAATGGAGGTCTCCCGGCTGAAGCGCTTGGACTGTCAGTGGCAACAGAATGGGGTCTAGAGCTGTTGTCCGCCCGACTATAGGTACTGAATCCCGGCTGAAAGGAAAACGAGCACACATTCCTGCCCCTGTACGTGCAGTTGAACAAATAACAGCGTAAACTGTCATCGGGCTGCTTGAGGTCCTCCTGGATGATGGCGGCTGTGCAGTGCGGGTGAGAGCAGCAGGCGTGCACGCAGTCCCTCCAGCTGAACACCCTCTGCGGGGCGGACAAGAACGCGGCGCCCTGCTCGATGGACGCGCTGGCGCGGATGATGCGCTCCTCCACCGCCTTGAAGCCACTGATACAGCGGTCTCCATCCTCCTCATCCTCTCTCGAGTCCGACTCATCCTGCTGTAGCTGCTTACGGAACTCCTCCAGCAGTTCCTCCACCCCAGATATTTTGGATTTGAGATCAGATGTTGAAGAGGACCGCGTCATGACCGTCGTCGTCACACAGAGAAGAACAGAACAGATGAGCGCTCGCTGGAAATGATGCGCCGAAGGAAACATAATGGCGCTGTAAACGCTCATTTGCCAAGATGGAAACAGTGGCACTCTTTTTCCTCACATCACATTCGAGATTCAAAATATTAGTTTACGATAAAAAGAATCGCCGTTTTGAGCATTTTAGAAGAACAGCACAAAGCACCTGCACCTGTCGTTTTCACGGCCAACTGAGCTGAAATCAGTGCAGGGGCTAATGCACCATTATGCTGCGAAGCTAGGTCGTCCCTGCAGGCGGCACTCTGTGGCTCAGCTCAAACACCACTGATTTACATATTCATATATCTTTTTGAGTAAAGTGAAATGTAGCCGCAAGCAGATTATTGGGGTCCAAGCACCAGTGGCTCAGGTGGACGATCTGGTGAAAAATACGAAAAATACTCTTGTCAAATACGAGTCTAAAAATGTCTCTTTATAGAAGTAGGCCTATTATTCTACATATTATGTTAAAAGAGACAAATAATATTGTCTATTTTTTTTTTAAATTGGACAATAATAAAGCAATGAAACATACAATACATTATGTTTTTAATATTCTTCATTTAAAGATCTATAATCTTTTTGGAGATCACAGATTTCTTTACAAACTGATTATATTGAAGTCAATCAATTGAACAATGTGCACCAGAGCAACAGATTTTGTGTGCAGGGCTGTGGTCCTCCAGGAGCTGAATTCGACACCCCATGTATGCAGATTTATAATTTATGAGATCTACTGTGAATTTCTCTGGACAACATTAGTATTACCACCTTTGTCATCATTCCTTTTGACAGAAATTTCAAAAAATTTGGCATGCTTCCTCAGAATGTCCCTGTGTACCAAGATTTGCCTTCACAAGATATAGGCCAATTAGTCATTATGGGCCACAACCAGATGTATCAGCCTGTATCCCCAATAAGTGCTACAATTGAAAGTAGTGTTACTTGTAATAAGCCTAAGTAATGTTTGGACTACAACTGCAAATTCAGTTGTACTGCAACTAAAATGCTTTGAAATGTATTACATCTGCAATTTGCATATATACATTGGTTCTACTTATTTGCAGTTGAAAATAAGTAGAACCTAAAACACACTTCAGTACAAGCATGCAATTCAGAAAAATAATCACTTCAAATAATGCATGCATTTTTATTATAATCTTAGGGCTCATCCACACAAAGCCAGAGATTTCCCTACCCGATCTTTTTTTTTCCTTGTTCTTTCATAAACACAGTGTCGTCTCAAGAAATATCTGCGTAACACGAAAACCACTGAAACAGACTCAAAACGATGTAATTCTGCAACAGAGATACACTAAAAACGGAGAAGAAGACTTGGAGCATGTGCAGAAACCTTACAAACCCAACACAACAACAAGAATAGCAAATAAAGTTAGTAAAGCTAATAAGCTCTGTAGCTTCTGCAGCACAAGCATGTAGTCCACCGTTGTTGTTGTTACGTGGTGTAGCAGTGTCTGACTAGCGTCAAAACGTGGGGTGTTGACATCATCGTTTCACAAAATATATGAATTGGCTGTACACACGAAAACGCAAAGGTGTCATTTTCAGATCTATCCACTCTGGGACCCGGTTTCAGGCTCCCAAGAAGCTTGATCCGTCTGGATGAATCACTGATACGATACAATTGTTTTTTACGTATACAGCTAAGTGCGTTTCCGTGTGTACGGGGCCTTAAATGTTTACTGCATTCAAGATTCTAAAAAATATTCTATTATGGTATATTCAAAGTACAATAAGTCTTACCTGAGAATCAAACACATGAACTTGCTATGACTAGCACCATGATCTATTACAGTGGTGACACCCATTTTTTAAATCAGAAAAACTTTTGCCTAAAAGTTGTGTAATTAAAAACACAAATTATATTTATTAATTTAATCAATACCACCAAATGAGAGAAAACAAAACAGGAACATACTGTACATTATGTGCAGCAGTTTCTGGATTTTCCATCCATCCTCTATACCACTTCACTGTAGGATTGTGTGGATGCTGGAGCCAATCACAGCATCTTACGCCAAAGGCAGGGAAACACTCTGGGCAGGTGTCCAGTCAGTCACATTTCTACACATTCACACTCTTTTCTGAATTTTCTGACTAATAATGAAACTATTTTAAAATTATTAAAAAAAAATGTTTAAGCACTAAATGAGCACTACAAGTAGGCTTACAAAAACACATAAAATTTTAGTTAAATAGATTTTTTAAATAGCTTTTATAATATCCCCCATAAATGAAATCTGACTCTTAAAGAATGCATCAAGTGGTGTAACAATCTCTGGAAAGAAGGACCCAAAAGCAGCAGAATGCTTAACTCCAATTTAATGAAGCACAGTAATAAACACAGCATGCACCAGTTATGGACTAGGAGGAGACAGGACAATGGTCAAACAAGCAAAGGTCAGAGTCTGGGGCAGTCCACCTGCAAAAAAATCTGATAACAAAGGATGGGAATCAGGGTGTCTGTGTTAACCTGTAGTCTTGTGTTGGACTTTTAAGTGTATTTTGTTCCCCATTGTTTCTGGGTTTGTTTTCTGTTTCCTTTTCCAATTTTCCTGTTTCTATGTCTGCTATAGTTCCCCTTGTTTGTCACCATAGCAACCCTTGTCAATCTCCATAGCTACTAATTATACACACACCTGTCCCTTGTCAGCCCTGGTTAACTTGTGTTTAATTTGTATATTTGTCAGTCATTGTTTGCTGTAGATGCTTGTGTTCCATGTTTCCTGATCTACTACTGTTCCGTGTTTTCCTGGTTTACCCATGTTTGCTTTATTTGATTCAGTAAACCTTCTCTGCAATTGGATCAGCCTCATCTCTCTTTTCTACCAGCATTACAGAATGACTGATCAAGTATGAATCCAGCAAGAAGGTTAATTTGGCTTTGCAAAGGAGAACGACCCCTCAAGGACCACACCACAGACTTTTTGGACCTAGAATATCTTACAGACTTTCCAGAATATCGCCCTTATTTACTCTCATTGTTATGAACTCAATAATTACTACCGATCTAAACTAATCTGTGATGGTCCTCAACGGTCACTGGTTACATTTTCTGGACTGTGCTCTTCTGTTAAGTGCTTCCTCTTTCACGGTGGGGGTTGAGGAGGACCCCTCCCCTAAACAGTTTTTAAGGGAGAGCCATGTGCTACGGAGCCATGGCCTCGGAACTTTGCCCACAACAGATTTCAGCTCTTCCAGCTGACATATCCTCTCTTCATGGCCGCCACTCCAGAGTCTTGTACCATCATGGCTTCCACTCCAGAGTCTTTTTCTGTCATGGCCACCACTCCAGAATCTCATCCCATCATGGCTGCCATGCCAGAGCCTCTTCACAACACGGCCACCACACTAGAGTCTCCAGCCATCATAGACGGCACATCAGTGTTCCCGGCTGTCATGAACGTTGCAGCTGAAGCAACAAAGGCAGTCCCTAGATGTTTGAGACTGGTGTCCAGTGTGGCAGACCCACCACTGATGTTGGTGCGAGCATCTCAAGCCCTACGGCCTCAGTACTCTCAAGTCAGGCAGTCCTCCCTTCATCAGTCCTGTCACAGCCAATGAGGCCATCTCTGAACTGTCTGCCGCCTGTCATGTAACGACCACGGAGGCCATTCCCAAACGCTCTGCTTGTCCTGTTATAGCCACAGAGGTCGTTACTACCTCTCTGTGCTCTTTTTGAGAGTTCTGTCTGTTCTGCCATGGTGAGCTTCTGCTCAGCCTTGCTGGTTTCAAACTCCACCTGCGCCGCCATGGTGGTGTCCAGTGCCACCATGATGGTCTTCAGCTCCACTGGCTCTGCTCTGGTGGTCATCAGCTCCACCCTGGCTTCTGGCTCTGTTGGTTCTGCAGTGGCTCCCTACTTTGCTGGTTTCACCTTGGCTCTCTACTCTGCCAGCTCCACCCTGGCTTCCTGCTCTGCTGAATCCACCTAGGCCTCCTGCTCTATTTTATTATTTGTTCCGTTTAATCATATATAGTACTTATAACATAGTACTAATAATATAGTACTTTAATATTTCCACACAAAACACAAAAAAATGTGAGAATTTTTTTCACTGCTTTCACAAAAAAATGCATTCAATGACCACATCTACCAAAGTCCATGAACTT
>JAFVLL020009413.1:0-26873 GCA_021397915.2 Tor tambroides | reverse complement strand
CAAAGAATGTTCTCAGTAGCGCTTTTCAGCGCAGCATCTCGTTCCCGCTTTTTCAGGGAACAGGGTTACAGTCAAGTAACCCGAGACGTTCTCCAGGATATATGAAAAAATAGTAGTTATTGATTAGCTAATAGTGAACTACCAGTTTCAGCTGAGCGCTATTACTTACTAAATCGTTAATCAGAGTTTCTTGTTAGTTAATAGTTGTAACTAGAATGTTAATAGTATATTAGTCATTTGTTCCTGTGTAGTTATTCATTAATGATGGAACAGTATTCTAAAGTGTTAACAATAACAGTTGCAAATGTTATACAAAATAAATATCACCACTACTTTGCACCAATAAAACGTGCAACATTTTGTTTTTCTGCCAACTTATATGTAATAACATCTAATTATTAGATTAATATTTGACTTATATTGGAAAGGTTTCGGTGACCTCTCGCAAGATCTCGGCAAAAATCTCACGATTTATTCCAAAACATGATGCATGATGGGATACACTAAGCCTTGAATAGCGCGAGATTTAGTGTGCGTTAAGGGCACTTCGCGTTGGCATTTTTAAGACTTGGGACAGTCTTGCACACTTACTTCCTGCCATGCGCACATGCTCTCAAGTGGCCAAGACCACAAGTGTGGGTATTTGGACAAGGCCAGTGCCAAGTGATGACATTTGAAAACATCAATATATTGAGTCAACAAAAAGAAATTGGTATGGGAAAAAAGAGACACGAAAATAGATGTACATACTTCTCAATGACATTGGTGTCACACATCTGTGGTGGTGACGTACTTCTCAACAATGATAGTGTCAAACATCTGATGCTCAGTAAAGCATGTTTTTCCAGTTTTATCAAAATGTACACACACACACATATATATATATATATATATATATATATATATATATATATATATATATACCCCCAATTCGAAAAAAAAGTTGTAAAATGTATTAACAAATCACAGATTCTTGATTTTTATCTTTATGTTTAAGTACAAAGAAAAGTTTTCCAATGTTTTCACTGACCAGCTTAATTTTATTTTGTAAATATAAACAAATTTAGATTTTTATGGCTGCAACACACTCCAAAATAGTTGGGACAGAGGCATCTTTAACACCAGTGTTGGGGAGAAACTAGTCACATGTAATGTGTTATATAATTTAATTACAAAATAAATGTAACTGTATTCAGTTAAAGACACTGAGGGAAAAAAAACGAATTAAATTACAACTACTTATGAAAATGTTAACAATTACAATGGGGGTTACATCTGTATTCACACACATAATCACACACACACACACACACACACACAAATTTAATTGTTTACTTTCCTAAGTTGCATTGAATGCTCTAAAATACGAGACACCAATGTTTCAGGAGTTTAGGCCACAGAATAAGACACATGCTTATTCGATAACTGTTCTATTTCCTATTTGGGTTTATGCCCCCCCATTTCAATTTAATGCCACATGTATATGCAAAAGAAAATAAAGATCACAAAATAAAAATAAAGTATTGAGAGAAAAAATTAAGTTTTGCAAACAGAAATAAAGAATTGCAAAAATTAAAATATAATTCATTGCAAAAATCAGTGACAGTTATAAAAGAAACTTATGAACTTTAATTCTATTTTATCTCTGCAACACATATTTTCCATGCTCACACCTACTAATTCATTTGCAACGCTCCATTTATTTTGCATTTCAGTCAAGCGTGAGCTCGCGATACCGTTTTCCTTTTGCGCTTCACTTTTCTGTGCGTTTCATTTCATGTCACTGTTTTGACGTGGGGGATGGAGTCGAGAAACTGGGGCTTGTTCAGCGGGCCTGGGGATGCCCCCCACGAAGCCAAGTCATTAGCTGGAGAAGCAGATTGCAATAGGTTCGAAAGTCAGCATGGCAGAGTGGAGGCCTGCCGGTGGATTCCAGGTATGTAAAGTTGATTGTTTTCTTTTATTTCACTAACATTAAAATGTGTGTTGTTTTGTTAACTAAATGTGATTACTCTTAACGTCATTTGCCAAAGTTTCAGAATTCTGAGATAAATTTAGTGAATTTAGTAAATTTGAGATTAGTGAAATAAAAGGAAACAATCAACTCACATCTAAATATCTCACAATGGCAGGATGTTTTTTAATGTTCTATAAAATATAAAACCACAGGATATAAAATTGGTATGAGTGTTTACACCAGGGGTCTGCAAGTAAGTTTGGCATCAGGCCAAAAAAAATAAAAATTTGCCACTAGATGGCGGGCCAGAACATAATCAAAGGATAATTTGAGAAATTAATTGATAAATGCAACTAGAATTGCCTGACAGACTGTTACAGTGTCTTTTGTATGTGGTAGTGATCTGTTACTCTGTGTTTAAATCCTGTAGTAGGACAGTCATTATCAAAAAGCCACATTTGTGGCAGTGTCCGGCAGAGTATGTGTGCGGAGTGGAGCAGCAACAATTTCCCCTCTGCGTTCCAAGCATTTAATAATCACTCCTCTCCAGCTCCACTCCGGGTTCACCATTTCAGATTGTGCAAAGAATTGACGCATATTTCAAAATGATTCACTTGATTTCATACATGTAGTCAGGAATTATAGTTTGGGAAAAGTCTAACTAGTAAAATGTGTACATATTCCTCTCAGCACGTCTTCTTCCAAAAACAAAAAGTAGCCGAGATGAACTTAATGTTTGTTTACCCAGGTGATGTGGGAGTTTACATGTCCGCTCATCTCACATGGACGATTGTAGTATCAAAAGTGGAGCCACTCATGGGTGTGATCACATTAGATATAATGGAAAAACTGGACATTGTGCTGGTTTCATACAAATTACTTTATCAGTCAATATTTATTTTCAGCATGACTTCATGTAAAAGTAGACATTTCAAGCTTTCTATAAATATATTTATCATATCTGTGAGGCAATTATTCCCTGACAGAGACCAAGATAGCAGAGAGCGCACCCTGTTGGTTTTCTTTATTTGTCTTTATTTTATTTACAGAAATAAAAGTAGACCCTTTGCAGTTTAAAATGATACCTTATTCTTATCTGTACAATCAAAAATGATACAGTATGTTTAGTTCTTTTCGCAGTCATCAAGAAAAGAATTAAACAAACCGGTTCGCTGTGATAGCTGCCAGATAAACTTTGAATGTGGAAGGGGTGCATCCCTTGTACAACAGCTCGTGCAGAAAAGTCAGCAGATGGGACACATCACAAAAACTGAGGTCCAGGCTTCGTGCTGAACACCAGTCACTGAATACTGTCCTTTTAAGGGCATAAAGGTGTCTCGTAGATGGTGCTCTAGCCTCTAAAATGGTATTGTTGACATTCGCGGGGAGCTGTATAGGCTCCCGACGAAGGGCCAAACATGAAGGCTCCACACCTCTGGCTGGGGGTGCCAAATCATGCCTTTCGCTTGCGAAAGAAGGTCCTTCTTCAGTGGCATTGGCCAAGGGGCTGCTGATGACAGCGGAATTAACTCAGAGAACCACATCTGGTTCCACCAGAGTGGGGCCACCAGGAGGACTGAGCATTTGACTTCCCTGACCCATATGATGACCTGAGGAAACAGGGCAATTGGGGGGAAGGCGTACAGGTGAGCACTAGGCCAATCATGGGTGCATAGAGACTGCATAGAGAAATAAATTGGAAATACATCATTTGAACCATCTGAGGATGTAGTCTCCATTCACCTAGAATACATTGCCTCTGGACAGTATGCCCACTCCAAGGTTCAATCTGCCCGGCACACAATCCACTCTTAATGAGAGGAGTTTGCTCTGTGCCCATAAGAGGAGGCGCCAAGCTATCCTGTAAAGGGAACATGACCTGAGACCACCTTTGCGATTGATGTATGCTACCACTTTCACGTTGTCCGACCAGACCAGGGTGTAGTGCCCCTTTAAGGCTGGCAGGAAAGTTTTAAGGCCCAGAAAGACTGATATCATCTCGAGGCACTTGATGTGTAGGTGTTGCTCCAGGTTTGACCAGTAGCCGAATGCCAGGTTGCCCTTGAACAGAGCTCCCCAACCTGAGTTGGTGGCGTCTGTCGTGACTACGTTCCTCCTTCCTGGGAGGTCAATCCCAACTGAACACCTAATTGAAACAGGCAAGAAGTTGTTCAGGGGGCCACAGCTCTGATGCAGCAATGGGTTACCCTGATATAAGACCGGCCCAGGCACCAGCCTTGGACAGGACATGGGATTTGAGCTAATACTGGAGAGGCTGCATATGGAGCAGGCCTAGCAGAATCACAGAGGAGGCAGCCGACAAAATGCCAAGAATCATTTGCAAAGCCCTGAGGGGATGCAAAGTCCCGACGCCAGTCTCTGAATAGTCAGGGAGTGTTCCAGCATAATCAGTGCCCGCATCTGGGCAGAGTCTATAACGGTCCCCAGAAAGACCACTCGCTGTCTGGGAGACAAATAACTGTTGGTTAGATTGATTCTCAACCCGAGGGGCTCCAGGTGGCTATTTTTGGGGAGACGAGGAAGTAACAGCTGAAAAAGCCTGACTCGCTCTTCACTGGAGGCACCGTCTCATTGGCATTTTTTGCAAGCAGTGTTTGTACTTCAGACCGGCACACATGAGCTTCATTGTCCCATATTGAAGTCTGAGTAATACCTATGAAACGAAGTGGCCTGCAAGCAAACAGAAGCAAGTAACCTCATTTCATGATATTTAGAACCCAGCTCTTCCAAGCCTGGAGCCAGATAGCAAGTGGTTCTTTTTTTATGAATGGTAGTTCACTGCAAGGGGCGGGGAACTGACATTCATGGATATGAGGAGAGGAGAAATGCTCTTTTGATTATGTGTGTCCACTATCACAGTAGTAATTTGCTTGGGTACGCACTGAACTTAAAGGCATGCCCAGTTTGGATAAAGTCTACATCTCTCAGAGACGGTCAAAGGGATCGAGAATGAGCATGAGTTTTCTTCAAGGGAGTTCTGGCCTCGGCGAGAACTGACCCTCTCCTCTTCCTCTCTGCACAGAGATCGGCTTCTGAGGCACCACAGCACCACTCTGTGGCCTGTGCCATTGCTTTGGTAGAGCGCAGAGCCAGGTCAGTTGATGTGCGCTGCTCCTTGAAAGCGTTAGATTCCTGGCCGGACTCATCCATGTTGCAGAGAAGCTTGGCCTGGAAAACCTGGAGTATCGCCATCATATGCAGCACTGAGTCGCCCTGTCTGGCCACTTCATAAGCCCTGTTGGCCAAGGCTGATGTAGCTGATTTTCTGCAGGGCTTAGATTGATACGCTGCATGGGTTTTCAATCTAAGGGCAGATGGTGGGCAAAGGTGGGCAGCAACCGCCTCTTCCAGAGGTGGATCTTGCTGAAACCTCCGTCTTCAACACTATCAACAGTGGTGAGAGCAGAAGAAGTGGAGGGGTTAACACAGGCCGAATGGGGGTGAGCCATGTCTTGGTAAATTCTTCATGAACTGCAGGCAAGAACAGAGCGCGCCGTTGGTGGCAGAACTGCTGACGGCATCCTTTTAGGTACCACTCATCAAGGAGGCCATCGGCGGGCTCTTCCAGGACCGACCATTCTAAGCTGAGATCCTCCACTGCCTTCGAGAGAATGTGGATCAGCTCACTGTCTATGCTCAGCTGTGTTGAGTGTGAGAGAGGAAGGGCTTCAGGCTCTTTGCCGGAACACGGCCACTCTTCAGCATCTGACACTGTTAAAGACAGAGGGCCCTATTTTAACGATCCAAGCGCATGGCCTAAAGCGCATGGCGCAGGTGCACTTAGGGCGTTTCCAAATCCACTTCTGCTAGTATAATGATGGGGAAAAACGTCGGCGCTCCCGGCACCTGGTCTAAAAGGGTTCTCCCTGTTCTCTTAATGAGTAATGGGTGTGTTTTGGGCATAACATGCAACAAACCAATCAGAGTCTCATCTCCCATTCCCTTTAAGAGTGAGTTGCACTCATGCCATGGCGGATTCGCTATTTAAACGGCGGAATTTTAAGGCGCACAGACTGAACGTGTCTCCAAAGAGAAAACAGATCTGCTCATGCGCGAGCAAATAGGTAGACTAATTCTGATACACGCAATGACTATCTATTATGCCATGTATGACATTTTTATATTTATGTAGCCTACACAATAATATTCTTTTACACTGTAATCCTTTAATTTTTAATATTTGGCATGTTTGTGTGCTGCTGCACTTCCCTGTGTGTAAATTTCCCACACCCATGGATGCACAAATGGGCGCAAATGCATTTGCTATTTAAACAACGTGGCGCAGGATGGGAAAATGAGAACTGCGTTGGGCTAAAACTAGTAAAAACACTTGTGCCGCGCCTTGCGCTGCATTGCACCGGGTGTATGATAGGGCCCAGAGTCGTCAACCGCAATCTCCTCCTCGGAAACGCCAAAGGAAACCAAGCCACTTTCATCCAACGAGGGGCCAATTGATACTCCTGTGTGAAACACACCAGCAAGACGAGGCAATGTGGGGAGAGTGGAGCATGCGGGAGATAAGCTGGCATGATATCACTTGAGCCCAATGTCAGAGCCCTGCTGCTCTGCTGTTTCTTTCTCTTAGGGGAGATGTCTCAGTGAGCATAGCCTCTTCATGGCTGCTGCCCATGCAGGCAATGCGCTCTGCATCTGCATCCACATCCACTCTTCGTGGGGAAGGCTTCAGATCTTCTATGGTGGCAATGAGCAAGCTGAGCTTCTTCCTTCATCTTCTGGCTTCTTGATAGCAGAGTCAGTGAAGAGATAACTTTCTCCCTCAGTGACAAGATTTTGATGAAATGACGCTCTGAGCCATTGGTTTTTGTAGCTACACAAACGTGAACAAATCAGGATTCAGTAACAGAGTAAACAGGAATTTCCCATCACAGACGCAATGGGAGAGACCGTTCGATAAATTAAAAAAAAATAAATAAAAGTTAACTCACCTTTACTTATGTAGCACTTTATACAATAGAGATTGTGTCAAAGCAGCTTTACAGTGTTAAACAAGAAAATGTTTCAATAAAGCAAACAAAATTCAATTCTGCTGTAAAGCAGCTCTAAAAATAGGACAATAGTTAAGTCAATTTTTCATTTAGAGTCATTTCATTGTTGATTCAGTTCAGCTTAATAACTGTGTAAAGTTCATCACTGTTGTCACGAATCCGGTTCGTGGCCTTCCGTCTGACTTGCCACAAGAAGTCACCTCTCCGTCATATTGACTCTCACACCACACAGACTGTTACATGTCACTCCGGACTACAGTTCCCATCATCCATTGCACTGATTACACACACACAGCTGAATCCAATCAGACACGCTTTATAAGCCTTGGACTTCCTCTTTCAGATCGCTAAGTATTGTTTAGCGTATATCTCTCTCCTAGTGATAGCTACTTTACGGAGCCAGTTTTCTGCCCTAGTTTCTTGTTCATAGTTCATAGTCTAGTCTAGTCGTGCCTTGTGTTGCCTGTTACCTGATTCTTGCCTGTGTATCTTGGATTTACCTTTTGCCTTGCTGTTTCGGAGTGTGTTTGCACCTCACCTGGACTATTTCTTATGTTATTGGACCTCCAGTATCAATTCCTCAGCATACAGTAACTCAGAAATACTTGATGTTGTAACGGAAACTGTGGACTCTCTATTTTCTAGCACTTTAGACATGGTTACTCCTTTATGCTTAAAGAAAATGAAGGAAAACAGTCAGACACTTTAGTATAACAAACACACTCGTGCCCTAAAGAGAGAAGGCCAATAAATGGAGTACAGCTGGAAGAAAACACAACTAGAGGCATTTTGTATTGCATGGAGGGAAAGTTCTTCTCAGCAAAATATCCCCATGTTAAAATGCCCAAATTTGCAGCAGAAAAAAATATATATTTACAGCCTGGTCCAAAAGTGGTTTTGATCTATATAGCATTTAGCTCTTCATGACAGCTGTGAGGGGGGCAATTTTTTATAACTCATCTATTTAAATTATATTAAGCCTTAAAGTTCTGCATAATTATGGGCTTGGCCACTTGAGTGTCAGATGAATTGCTGTTGCTCTTGCTATCACTCATGCTAGCACGTGAGTTCTTAGCCTGTCTTGTCATGGCCAAGGAGGTTGTTCCTGAATCCCCTGACTGTCCTGTCACAGTCATGGAGACTGCGTCTGAGCTCTCAGCCTGTCCTGTCACAGCCAAAGAGGTTGTCTTTGAACTCTCAGTCTGCCCTGTCATGGCCATTTAGGCCATCTCTGAACCCTCAGCCTGCGTTTTCATGGCCCAAGATGCCATTCCTGTACTCCCTGTCTGCCTTGACGTGACCGCAGGGATCGTACATGAACTTCCTGTCAACCTGAGACAACTTGGTCCAGTTATGTCCATGGAGGACACCCTTGAGCTACCTGCCTGTTTTAAACACAGACCCTGTGGCCAACACTAACATCTCTGTGCTTTGTGTTTCAGTCTTGCCTGATCAGCCATATTGGTCTCTAGTTCTGCCAGATCTTCAGTTCCACCCTGGTGGTCTTCAGTTCTGCCTGCTCTTTATTTCCCCTGTATTTGTGTCAGCCATGGACTCTTATTTTGTAGTTTTTCTGTTCCTCTTTGTTTCTGTATTCACTCTCATGAAAGCGCCAGTGCAAGTTCTGTCAGGAAGACTAAATGTCACGTCATTCATTCATACTAACAGGTGTGGCCAATCACTACTAACAACTGGAGTATATAAGCACTGAACTCTGTTTCATTTTTCGCAGTCGATAACGCTGATATTCCCTGCTCAGTCAGCCAAGCTGTCGCCTGACTTATTGCCCGACATTTCCCAGGATTACTAGCAAATAGTCTGAAGACTGTTTTCTGAGAAAGATTACGAGTTTGACATTCTTTCCAAGATGCACGACGTAATCATTGGTATCGTGCAATGAACTCGTGTCGCAGCGAAAGTTTGCAGTTGCTCGGTCGTATTGCTACGATGTAGAGGTGTTGGCGTTTTCACGGTGGAGGAGTGAAACATTGGCGGAGCTTTTGAGTTCATGTCCGTTGTCAGTGAACGTTCAAGTAAACTTTCATCAAGTCTTTCCGGGCCTGTTATCAAAAACATGGTCGCTTGTCTCTTCAGCATCCATCTTCATCTCTACATCAACCTACACCATGATAGTGGCCCTTTTCTTAATTGGCCTATCAGTGCTTTCCTTGTTTTATTCTCATAATTAGCTTTTTGCGTCCCTTTGCATCGCATGGCCTGTCGAGAGTCTTCGCATAGCACGGCCTATCGTGGCCATCAGGTAAAACTTACTATTATCATTTATGTAACCTGGCCTATCGTGCTTTTACCATTTATTCACAAAACTGGTATATCGTGGCCTTTGCATTTTACAGCCAAATGTGGCCTTAGCGTATCACAGCCAATTGTGGCCTTCACATAACTCTGCCTATGGTGGTCATCAGGTAAGTCTTACTATGATTAAGAAAGCTCAGCCAATCTTGGCCTTCGCATTTTACGGCCTATCGTTGACTTGTATACCATGGCCTATTGTGGCCTTTGCACAACATTGAGTATTCCTTTCTTGTGAGTTATGCTGATCTGTTTTTTCGCTCTCTTTCTTCTTTTTGGGGTTTCCCTGAGTGGAAAAGCCTCAATCGGTGGGTATAAATTCACACTTCTTTTTGGGGGTAGGCTCCGGCCCTGCCTTCATCATCTTCAGGCAGGATCAGCCAAAATCTGCATCCCCAGGATTTCGATAAAGGACGGGGCCTACGCCAAAGAATTTTTATACAACTAAACATGAATTATCTTGACTCACTACTTTCTGTTAATACTTTACGGAATAAATGCCATTTGAATGCTTATCTTCATTTCTATCAGAAAGACTCAGAGAGAAAGCATCAGCGCAGGTTCTGTCAAGAAGACTAAATGTCACGTCATTCATTCATACTAACAGGTGTGGACAATCACTACTAACAACTGAAGCATATAAGCACTGAACTATTTCATTTTTCGCAGTCGATGACGCTGACATTCTTCTCCATCCTCCCCACCACCACCACCAGGTTGGCCCTGTCCATCCAGGGGTAGGCTCCGCCCCTGCCTTCATCTTCAGGCAGGATCAGCCAAAATCTGCATCCCCAGGATTCGGATAAAGGACGCGGCCTACGCCAAAGAATTTTTATACAACTAAACATGAATTATCGTGACTCACTACCATCTGTTAATACTTTATGGAATAAATGCCATGTGAACGCTTACCTTCTCTCTGAGCCTTTCTGATAGAACTGTTTAGTTCCTGTTGCCTTGTCCCTCTTGTTTGGTTGTGGCTAGAAGGAATACAGCTCCGACCGGAAATGAACAATGAAATAAATTTTCTACCTATTAGATTGTGTTTTATTAACATCTACACCTACCCCAACCCTAAACCTACCCCTTACAATAATGAAAAAAATATTAATTGTTGTACAGTGTGACAAAAATTACGCTGTATTGATGTGTGCGTGCCCAGTAGCGCCATAGGTATCCCTTCTAGCCTTAACCCACTTGGTTGTTCTCTTGGTTACCCTCATGTGTTGCTATGGTAATTCATTGACTTCTCCCCATTGTTATCCCGTTATGCTTGCTACCCTGTGTATTTATACCCCTTTGTTTCCCTGGTTCAGTGTCAGTCTTTGTTTATGGTTTCCTGGTGTATGCTTCTGTTATATGTTCCTGTTCCTTGTTTATCTTCTTAATAAATCCTACTGCAATTGTATCCTCCTCCTTGTGTTACCGTGTCCTCCAACATTACAATGATATTATCATAGTATATATACTACCCAGATCGATAGTATCAGAAACAAAATTTTTAACCATGCAGCCACCAGCTAGTGTCTCATCCCCTGAGGAATAATTCTTTGCTATAGGAGAGAAAGAATTGCATGTTAGACATGTATGTTAGATCCTATACCAGGGGTACAAATTTTCAGTAGTCAAGGGGGCCACATTTCAACCACATAAAAAGGCCAACAAATTATAATTTGCATCATAAGGCTTTATTTAAGAAAATGTTTGCAGTTTTACTAGAAAAGCAGTTTTTTACATATCCAAGTCTTGATTTTCCTTGTGCTGTTTAAATCAATATTGAACATGAAAATAACACATTACAAAAAGAAACACCTAAAAAAAACACATATTAAACAAAGGTGACATGCAGGTTTGAAACAGGGTGAGCAAATAATGAAATGAGAAAAAAAAAAAAAAAATGGGGGGGGGGTATCCTTTTAAATTTATTTAAGCCTACAAGTCCTACTAAACTGTTTAATGTCAGCATTTACACAGTGACTTACTGTATAAGGCTTTACTCACAAAGGACTCTCCATTGTGTCAAAGTTTGTGGAAAAATTGCAATTTCAAAAACCAATTAATCAACTTATTAAATTTTATTTAGTTTTTCTGTATAAAGGGCCTGTATCTGAAGGATAAGCAGCCTTAGTGTGGGGACACAAATGTTACATGCTAGGAACAAGCATGCTGTTCTCATCAGCAGGTGTGATCTATGCTGAGGTTTTTTTATTATTATTATTATTTAAGCAATATTAAGAGTGTGGAACCAAAATATTTGCCAATGACATGGTTAAAAACTTACAAATCTAGACACACACAGCAACCAAAGTTTCAGAAGCAAAAAATGTAGTGTCACACTGACTGAAAAAAGTCAGCCCGCACACAGTTAAAACGTTGTTGCCATGTACTCTGCATCAAAACAATGAGTCACATACCTTGCGAACCCAGAAATTTTTTTTTTGTTGAGGATAGTTGCATGTCGACTGAGGTATGTTACTATTCAAAATACTCTGTCTTAACCTGCTGGGAATGTAACCAGTCACAAGGGTTTTGGGAAAACAGACATTTTCCTTCTGATTATTTCCAGTGCAGGGCTGCACATTCCAGACACTAATGACATTCCCATACACCCTGGAAGATGCCAGAAATATTTGGAATGTCAGAATAGAAAACATGAACAACATTTAGGGGAAATCACAGGGTGACTAGACTAAATTGTGTTTGCAGTGTATAATAAGACCATTTACACATGTATTTCTTCTGATCTTGCAGCCTCCGGTTTCTGTTCACATGACAAACATTGTGGAACTCGGTGTGGAAGTGCAAGCAACCACCAACAAAAGGTTACAACCGTAGCACACTCATTGATAAGCTTTTTCCACACCTTGGCCAATTGTATCTCATAATGTGGCCATTTATGAAGGTAATTTGATGCCTAAAAGATTTGCATGTGTAGGGTAAGAGTTGTGCAAGTGTACATAAGATTGCAAACGTAAATTAAATTTGCATGCGCAAGAAAAGTTTTGTAAAGGTGCAAATCAAGATTTAAGCGCAAGAAAAAAATATTTGCAGCCTTTTACTTTTTTTGCAAGTGTAATTCATGTATTGTGAAACTGCAGCTTCATGCTAACGCAAGATAAATATGATCTGTATTCTTCTGCTTTCCATTTTTCTGCGTTTGCACTTTTGGCACGTTTTTTTCGCCAAAATACGGTCAAAAGCACTGCAAGCCTGTGATCAGTGATTTGCAAGCGAAATAACAGTTAACAATAACTGCAAAACGGATTGACCGCGTAGAACCAATCTGTATGTGTAAAGAAACAGACTGTCAAATGTCTAAATGACTTGTCGTATATGTAGGGCAAAAAGTTCCCGAAATAAACCGATATGTACAGCTCCGTCTTTCTTTTATCTGCGCTTACAGTTTTGGCACGATTCTCTCACTAACTGAGTTTTGCAAGCGTGAGGGGAGGGCGGGTCCACCTTTTTGTAGCCAATCAAATGAGGCTCTTGCTGACTCTCCATTTACTCTTATCTGATTGGTTCAATAAACACATCATGCGCCAAACATTAATCTTCATTTAGTTCAGGAACATTCTCGCTGCCGGAATGATACTTTTAACGTACACATACAGTAAAATAAATAAATAAATAACAACTTAATTAAAACATGATATTTCATAAGTTGTGTTCCTTTAGGCTAGACTCCCATATGTTCATACTGAATTGTAAGCTGGTGTTAAATTTTTTTGGTTTGGTTTGGCTTTACATTGAAATTTTCTAATCTGCTTACACCACTGACGTTAACCTTTATAATCAAAATGATGTTACTGTTTACCCCAACCAAATTAAGCATATGGGCAGTGCACGGCACCCATTTAGCTAAAGGGTTTATCTCTTTGATACGCGACTGCAAGCCCTTATAACAGCCAGACATGTTGCTAGCATTATCGTAGCATTGCCCTTTGCAATTATCAAAGTTTATTCTCATCTCCTTTAAAGCAGTCAGCACCGATGTGCACAGAGAATCCCCCGTATGGCTTGTGATGGGCAAAAACTTAAGGAAACGTTCCTCAATGCAACCCTCTTGTGAAAGGTAACGCAAAATCAACATGAGCTGATCAGTGTGTGCCACATCAGGGGTAGAATCAACACTGACTGAAAAATATTTTCACTCAGAATATGACAAAGAAGCTTTTCTCCCATCAGCTGAATGAATTCTTCACAGATCCCGTGAGAAAGGTAAGAAGGCTGTCCTTTCCCTGCATTCCCATATTCTTCGATGTGCGCTTTTAAGAATGGATCAAACTGGCTAATTAATTCTGAGATTCCCAAATAGTTTCCGTTGCTGGGATTACCAAAAACGGCACTATGACCCCTAAAAGGAAGGCCACGCTCTGCCAGGAATTGTACAACTGCTACCACCTTCTTAACACTTCGGACCAGTACTGCCATTCAGTTTCAGATTGTTTCTTCAGTTTAGAGCCCACTTGTCCTTTCTCTGCACTTTCCAGCAAATAAGTTAGCATGGTTTTCGGTGGGTCTCGGAGCCCTCATGCTCCACTATGCGTTCTTTTGCATGCTTCCAGTCACTGAAACCACTTGTGAACGTGTTGGCTGTATCTCCAAAAATGTTACATGCAAAACAAAACATTTTTCCTCGGGAAGGTGAATACAAAACCCATTCTCTGGTCACACGCTCTCCATTTCCAAGTTCACGTCTGAAATAACTTTGTGAAAAATGACGTTTCTGATGTTATACACGCGCTCTGAAGCTGACACGTCCACATTTTTATTTTGACAAGATACTGGTCCTATTTTGGCCCAGTATGCTCGCACATTATAGTCTATTTTATTCCAACAAGCCGGATCTGTACTGAAAGAATCTCTAACAGTGCTCTCAAAACAGGCACCAGAATCAGGGCTTGCTGTGTCAGTTTACTCACTCTGCTGCACTTACACCGCCGGTTCCAATACCAGACTAGTTGAGGTAGACGGTGCGTCTTCCATATTAGCAGGTGCACTACAGACATTATCAAGGCCCATAACAGGTGTAGATATTCTGTCAGCTTTTGGGCAGTGTTGTTCAGAAGGTTTTGTTGTTTTATTGTCGCTGTCTTGATTGTCTACAGGGCACATTTTAGATCCATTCCGAAGCCCGTCGCTTTGGCTAGCATCCTCTGAAGGCTGGTTAACATCGGTTGTTGCAGAGCAGGTATTACTATCTGCAGGCTTGAATATCCTGTAAGTTTGGGTATTTCTTAAAAAGATGCTGATTGCATTGTTCTATCAGTTTGTGCATTATTCTCTTTTGTGCCCCACTCTCGTGCTTCTTGAAGTCTGCCATTGTTTACACTATATAGTATATAGTCAGCCACAGCATGCATGGTTAACGAAAGGATGCGTCCATTAACCAATTATTGCCAAGGGCAGCAAGTTACACATCTCCGTAATTAAAGAAATGTCGATTTCATGTAAATCTAAATTAATTACAATTATCAGCAACCTTTAAAATAATTTTTAAAATATTTAAATAATATTTAATAGTGTGTGTGTGTGTGTGTGTGTGTGTGCAGTCAGTAGGCCCCTCCAGCCCTGTAAGCCCGTGAACGTAAGAACTGTACTCAACTCTGCTATTTTGAGACACCATGAATATTAACTTAAATGTCCTTTATCTCTTTATTATCAAAATGATTTTAATTACCACTTGTAGTACACTTGAACCCATCTTTTATAAACTTTTAAATATACACATCATACATAGAAAATAGACTTATAAATTATTTAAATGGTAAGAATAATATATAATAAATATATACAAAATGGATTTATAATGTGTTGCCCACATATTCTTTTTTACATTAATTAATTAAATAATTAATTTCCAAGGTATTCAAACTGTTAATATTCACTTTACACAACATACTTAACCACATGTTAATGGTATAATCAAGTACGCTATTAGTATGTCATTAGTTGCACTTTTTTCACATAAAAATATAGCACTTTAAGTACTTTATGCTAAAAGTATTCGTATTGTTAAACTGTAAATTTTAGTACACATTTAACCATGAAAAGGCTACTGAGTGCGGATTAGCAATCATGTATTTCACTTGTACATGCATGATACTGTCTGAAAGTCACTCTTTTCATAACTTTTGCCAGTTCTGAGGAAATATAATTAAAAAGCTGCACAAAGATGCTGTCAACAGTTCATTTGCGGAAAGGAATAGAGAACATATTAAAGCTGTAATAGACCTCATTTTATTCTGTGTAAAACAAGACATTCCCTTGTGTGGGCATCGTGAAAAAAGAGGCACTGAACAAAGGCAACTTCTTAAAATTATTTCAGCTGATCTCCAGCTATCATCCAGAAATAAAAAAAAATGACTGGACGAACTGCCTAGAAATGCAAAACTCACTAGCCCCCTAATATCAAAAATGAAATACTGGAAATCACAGCATCATTAATTCTCCACAAAATATAGGCGGATTTGCATGATGAGACAGACACATACTATGCAATTTTAGCAGACGAATGTAAAGACTTATCAAAAAAAGAGCTTGTGGCAGTATGTATCCGATACATACATAAAGGCCAGTTGAAGGAAAGGGGTTTGTAGAGAAAGGGGACATGAGCGTAAGTACTATATCAGCCAAGATCCTGCTAGTATTGGAGCTGTTGCAGCTGGATCTACAAACAATGTCTCTGTTTTGTGTCTACTTTTTTTTTTTTCTAAGGAATTTAAGAAGAAACATCCGAAACAATGTTGATACTAACATGGTATATAAGTAGATTACATTTATCCCTAAGTTTTTTGTTTGTTTGTTTGTTTTTTTTCAGATGGTTTGTTTATCAGACAAAGCAAATGTTTTCCAGATGAAGCATTCCTTAAAAGACATCTTGGTGAGGTAATTGTGCTATCTATAGATGTACTGTAGATCAGCTATGTTTATTGTTTGTGGTTCCAGCTCCAAGTAGAGTCAGAATAAGAAACGTTTGACATCATTCATGTGAACTTCTCAACCCTCAAGTCTGCTCATTAGTTTCAAAGAACCTGTATGTATCACTTGTGGTTTACAGTAGCCTACTGTTGCTTGAACATGCCCTCTGTTCATTGCTAAACTATGCACATTTGTCTTGAATAATATTTTTACATTGTTATCTGCCAGTCATTTGCCTCTTTCCATACCTGGAAGATTTACAGCACAGTACTAAAATAAGATTTTCAATAGTGTGATTGTTCTACCACTCTCCCACTCAGCTGCCAAAACCCTGAGGGTGTAGTAATGTGGGTCCACTTGTACTCTGTTGCTTGAGATTGTCAAGATTAAGATCTTAATACTCTGCTAAATTCCAATTGTTCAGTGACTGATTGCTGACAGAGAACACAGGGAGAACAAACAGGGAAAGCAAATGAGGAGGGTCCAGAGGAAGAGCAAGTGGGATAATTAGCTAATAATGAGATAAGGCTGGAGAGTCAAGCAGCATGGCAGACAGGAACTGGAAGCACATCTACAGAGCCGTGATGTATGAAGAGCAAATGGCGAGGGAACAAACTCCCAATGCTCAAGATAAACATAAGAAAATAGCACATACTGAGCCATGTAGAGCCATGTGCTCAAACAAAAACACAAGACACAAGCACATGGAATGGGAGCTTTGTCCCTTCTCATAAAGAGAATTGCCATGGGATTTTTCAACCTTTAACGCGTGTGATCACTCTTGGCTGGTCCCTGAAGTGTACGATCACACCAGTGTGATTAGAATGTTCAGTGCATCACTTGATCAACTGCTGAATTCAAATCTGCTTTCGCACTTTGGCTGGCATGGAGCCAGAGACGGACGCGCTGAGCTCTTGTCATATTATCACAACTATTCAGTGTTTTCAACCATATAATGCTTATTTTAGGTTTCATACATTTAAATAGGCCTACACATAAGTACTAGCAAAATTAAATACACATAAGAACTAGTAAAACAATAGTTACATTTATAGTTTGTAAAATACACGCCACTGTTTATGGAAGTGGCAATAATGATCCTTACAAATATAATCTGACATGTTTTATTGATATCATGTACACATTGGGTAGGTAATTATATATTGGGTAGGTAATTATAAAGTTAACTCTACTCTTCTCCCAGTTCAATGAAGACTTACTTTAACCCTTTCAGTGGTGAGTTTAAAATATTCTATCGGTCCTCCCAGAGTGAGTTTTTTGAAAGCGACTGTTATTTTAGAATGTTTGCCCTTACTGTTTCCATGGCGACGAGTCATGATTGTCACGTGACACAATAACACTGGCTGCGTCCGAAACCGCCTACTTCTCTACTATATAGTAGGGGGAAAGCAGTAGGCAAGCAGATAAGTATGTCCGAAACCTCAGTATTCATAATAGAGTTGGCGAGAATTACCTGGGTGACGTACTAATTCTCATTAGATTCGGACGAGCGTCTACTTAAAGTGCGTCCGAATATGCCTACTTACCTACTATATAGTAGGGGAAAAGCAGTAGGCGAGCGAAGAAGTATGTCCGAAACCTCAGTATTCATAAAAGAGTAGTCGAGAAGTTCCCGGATGTCCTACTGCTTCAGCCCAGATTCTTGAGTGCTCATCGATGGATACTTTTCTATCCCAGGAGGCCACGGGAGATCAATACGTCATCATCGAACGTGATGGAGAACAGTGACGCGGGTGTTTACAAATGTGAGTATTATAAATCAAAAACACGGTTACTTGTGTTAAAATCGTATTTGTTGAGCTACTGTATAGTATACTGTTGAGTTGCTTAAGGTGTAAAAAAAGTGAAAGTGATGTGACATACAGCCAAGTATGGCAACCCATACTCGGAATTTGTTCTCTGCATTTAACCCATCCAAAGTGCACACACACAGCAGTGAACACACACCTGGAGCAGTGGGCATCCATTTATGCTGCAGCGCCCGGTGAGCAGCTGGGGGTTCGGTGCCTTGCTCAAGGGCACCTCAGTCATGGTATTGAAGGTGGAGAGAGCGCTGGACATTCACTCCCCCCACTTACAATTCCTGCCAGACCTGAGACTCAAACTCACAACCTTTGGGTTACGAGTCCAACTCTCTAACCATTAGGCCATGACTTCCCACAAAGATGCTAGACAGTAACGTTACAGTATGTGATTTTGCTGTAAAAACATGTCTTATTATGTATAGCGAACAGGGGATCTCCCGCAGCACACGCATGTCTCCAGAGTGCATTTACATAAATGATATACATCTTAAAGACGATTACTAAATGTCTATTTAACATAAGACAAGAATTGCATATGAGCACATCACAACATGAACACACATCTGAGTGAGTGATGTATGTGTGTTATTATGTAGAATTCACTGTTGTCAACACTGCTTTAGATGAATGTAAATAATGTACATAAACAAATCTACATGGAGTAACTAAACATAAGTTATCTATTTCATTTGTCCATTAGTATTGTCGATAAATTGAGGAACATTTGTGTTGGATAAAAAGTGAGTTAACACATCAGCAACTACCTCAACATGTAAATGCAGTATTGAGCAGATAAATCACAGAGCTCATTGACTCTTGTCTGGATGCTACAGGGACAGATGAGACACAAGAGTGTTTATCCAGTGCAGAGTGACTGATGAAGGAATGCTGCCATCAAAGGCTTTGAGTACACTACAGAAATGAATAAAACAGCTTGTTTTTTTCAAGTTGTAGTTTATTTTAATTATTGTAATTTCAAACAGAGATATTACATCGCTTTTCTGATTCTAGATTGCTGTACATTTCATGCAGAGCTTTTGTGGTGGAGCAGGTGACGGCGGCATTTGTGGAAAAAAAAAGGAAAACCTGAAACGAAAATATTTATTATTATTATTATTATTATTAAAATTTATTTGAAAAGGGACCATGTACAATTTTAACATAAATGTTTCCATTTCATGCATTGTACCGAATTTTACACATTCAGTACCATATGTTATCTATATATATTATAAAGTGTATTACTGAATATAAAATTACATATATTATGATATAAGTAAATATATTGTCACATATTATTCAATATATGAAAAGCAGCAATTCCTTATGTATTATTCAATATATTTTAATATATTTACGCAATATATTATTCTGTATAATTTCTAATGTATTGTTATGTCTTTTAATATATTGATCATTCATATATTAGGAAATATATTTTCTTTTCATAAGGGTATATATGCTTTTATCAGTGTTTTTGATAAACGTGACTCAATATAATATGTGACTACACTAAAAAGGTTTTACTTTCATAAAAACACAGATTTGTGAGCATTATTGGAATTGAATTGTTAGGATAAACGCAACACACATAGTGCTTGTCATCACAGAATCTAACCAATCAGAATAAAGTGTGTCGTCATCAAGGTTCTTGCAGCTGATTTTGAGCAACTGCAGCGCCTGACCTATGCGGCTGGACTCGTTTTGCTCTCACGGTACTTTGATGGCACATGTGATCGTAAGGCAGCTGCAGCGCCGATCAAAGTTGGACAAATGTTCTAATCAGAACGCATTGCTTCTGTCAGGCGGCAGCCAATCTTTGCGGCACCGCATGAAGTCGAACAAGCCTAAAGGCTACATGAGAACTATAGAGTGGGAGAACTATGACGTCACTTTGTAGGCGGATCGGCAGTTAGCATGAAACTGGTTCCCTCGACAAAAAGCCAATAGGATTTTTCCATAGGCTTTTGGATAATCGCAAAAAATAAGCTCTGTGTTCAATCATAGTTCATGAAACTTACACGTTTTGTCCATCAAGATAATCTTCACAAAATAATATAACTTTGACGAATTTTGAAGCCTAAATAAAAGTGCCAGAACTGAAAAGCTAACCTTGGGCCATAAACGAACTACACCACCACGGTCGCTCGCCTTCAACGTCACCACCACCACGCTCCCGACAACTTTTTCAAACTTATTTTTAACATGTTCAGTGAAACATATTTACTCTGTATATGAATTTTAATCCACACTACATGAACCTTTTCATAATAAACTGGAATAAATACAAAACTAGAGCCAAACTAAAACTGAAATGAGACATTAGTAATAAATAGTATAGTGAATAAATGAAATAATCTTAACTAAAGGACATTTGACAGCACGTATTTCTGTGCATTTCGAAATAAGGTGCATTAAAAGTCAACAAATCCTTGATTATGAATATTTCAATTAAAAATGTATCCCCGCGTATTTAATCTTTTAAATAACAGCAGAGTGAGTGAGATTTTGGATATGGTAAGATTAAACTTATTTTAGTGAACAAAGTACCACATTTCAGCTCTCATTTTGTTAGGGTGGTTAACGTTACACAAAATGTTATTTTATCCTTGCTTCTAGGAAATCCTCAATCTATATGCTTTCTAACAGCTTCATGTGGTCGTAAACATTTAATTTTAACGTGGCTTTAACTTTAATGTGGCACTATGGATCATTAAAATTTCACTTTCACCACGTAAAGCCAGCAAATGTGGTGTTTACATGTAATAATCGTAATATGAGTTTATCTTATGGTACGAACCCAGAGTCTCCGCATCAGTAAGCGATAAAACGAGCATCTTCCCTCCCAAGACTTGTGTCGCATTTCAGAGCAAAGCAAAAAAACATTGTCGAAGAAATAATATAAAATGCGGGAAACTATTCATTGGTTATTCTAAAATTAATTGTATTACAAATTATACTACAACTGGAAAATACTGTAAATTGATAAACTGTTCAGAGTGATGATGTTTAATGTCTCCGACAGCGCCTGTAGTCCCATTTAGCAACTTGTTAGCAACCGTCTTTTTTAAGAAACGTAATAGTTTAAAAAAAATCACGAGAGGGGTGTAACTGGTGTGTTTTATGTCATAGAATAAAACGTGAAAGTATCTTGAGCCTGTGTGAACCACGGACCTTATTTAAAGGATTTAACCAAAATCCCATTCAAAAAACCCATTGACTCTGGGACGATGGAACCGGAAGTGCTAAAATGCTAACTCACTTCCGGGTTTTCGCCTACAAAGTGAGATCATAGTTCCACCACTCTATATATACCAAACAATACAGGTCAAATGACAAGAACCAACCAATGAGAGACAGGACACATGACTAAAGCAACCAACACAACATGACGCACAGACAAGAGTAGCACATGACATGATCACATGAGGGGCTAGGAACACATGACAGGAACATGAAACAAGGCAAAATATCAAAATAAAAGACCAGAAAACCTAACCCAAACCCCACGTTACAAGTATGAGCAAGCATGCTTGTGCTATTGTAAACTAGCTATATTTTAAAATATGAAATATGTATATCATAAAAGATTGTTAAACATAAGAAACATATTTCCATATATGTGTACATATACTGAAAAAGTAAATATGTTCAATATATTTTTACACATGCAGTATCGTATCTTATCACATGTACATCTATATGTTATAAAGTGTATTACTGAATATAAAATTATATTGTGATAAGTAAATATATTGTCACATATTTTGCAATATATGAAAGCGGCAATTCCTTATGCATTATCCCATATATTGTAATATATTTACACAATATATTATTTTGTATAATTTATGTTATTGTCCTTTAATATATTGATCATTCATATATTAGGAAATATATTTTCTTTGCATAAGGTAATGTCATCTGTCAAATGCTATTCTACACATTATTCTAATTATTTATTTAATTAGGTTCAATAGTCATCATCATTACTCACTATTACTCACATCACATTGATTTCAGCGAACAGTGTTTAACCTGTTATGCTAAGGGGTTAAATCACTGTCACTGTCTGGATGGAAATTATTGTTAAGAAAGAGGAAAGCATGTGAGGATCAAGCAATGGACACGGTGCATGTATAGACTGTCTGAGCGGTGTTTGGATTTCAAAATCTGTCTGAGCTCTGTCTGAATAAAGAAATCTGTTCCACCAGTTTGAGCACAAACAATAAAGGTGATACAATCTGTTTGACCAAGTGTGTATAGTCAAATGCACTTAACATGAATAAAATCATTTGGGTGTTGGCTGTCCTTGCATTCTTGGGAAGTGGTTTTTATATCCTGTTGAGAATGTGCTGAAAACCAAAGGTGAGCATTTAAGTTATGCTTAATTATTATGATCTTTATTGTGAAAGCCAACAGATGGTTATCATCAGGAGGATGGAGAACAGACAAACCCTGTGGAATGTTTCCAAAAGTTCTCAGATATGTCCTATTGCCCTTTTATTTATTTATTTATTTATTTTTATTTTATTTTTTTTTATTTTTTGACCTCAACAGGACAAGCAGAAATACATTTTCATGAAACACTCGCTTTGTTTGTCTATATTCTGTTAAGATGCTCCAGGGCTGACAAAAATGGAAATTGACCATGGCGTGCATTGGTCATTGAAGGACCACTGAATGTGCCTGCATAGTGACACAGACCTCAAACTGGCCAATGGTATTTCTGTTTATGTCATTACTATGAGTACTGGAAATTAAATATGACTAAATGAATAAATATTTTTACATGTATGCTTAGCATATTTCTATTAAGGAAAGGTTTCAGACCAGCTTTTAGTGGGAAGAGCTGACTTAGGTTTAGCTCAGTTTAGGTTATTATTTAAAGGGGTGGTCTAGCGGCTTTTTTTGAAGGCTTGATTGTGTTTATCGGGTGCACTGTAACGTGTTCATGCTTTGTTTTTTAAAAATGGCATTATTTTTCACATTTATTACCTTTATTCTAAACTGCTTTTTCATGTTTTCATGTTTCATTTCAGTTTTAGTTTGTCTCTAGTTTTGTATTTATTCTAGTTTTTATATGAGGTTCATGTAACGTGAAAATTCATTCACAGAGTACATCCTTATCATGGAACATGTTTCTAAAAATAAGTTTAAAAAAGTTGTAGAAAGCTTGATGGTGGTGATGTTGAAGGTGAGTGACTGTGGTGTAGTTTGTTTACGGCCTAAGTTTAGCTTTTTAGTTCTGGTGCTTGTATTTAGGCTTCAAAATTCATACAAGTTTTATTATTTTGTGAAAATTATCTTGATGAACAAAACGAGTATTTTTCATGAACTATGGTTGAACACAGAGCTTATTTTTTGCAATAATCCAAAAGCCTATGGAAAAAACGTATTGGCTTTTTGTTCGAGGGAACCAGTGTGATGCTTACAGCTGATTGGCCTACAAAGTGACATATAGGTAGTTTCACCACTCTATTTGAGTCCGAGACAAACCAGGGAATATTACTGAAGAGGACTGAGCAGAACATATGCAAGCACGACTCTTACGGGATGTTTCAGAATAGTATGTTTTTTTGTATGTTTGTTTGTGTTTTGTTTTTTGTTGTTGTCTCATAGTTTTTAGATCTGCTGTTACACTGTTAACAGATTTCCTGTATTTTTACAGTAAGTTACTGGCAGCAAGGTTGTCAGCAAGTTACTGTATTTTGTTTTACAGCAATGTACTGTAATGCAACTTTATAGTATGTACTGTATAACTACAAAACAGTGTTGTACTCTATTTTTACAGTACTTTGTCATTTTGTTTCTACTTAAATTTGCTGTTGTATAATTATTATTGTGGATTGTGTAGTTGGAATAGTACATAGGCTACATATAGTCAGTATGTAACCCTGTGAATATTTGTATATGTTTATTTTTTTTCCTTGGGATATATCGTTTGTATGTATTTCAATATCTTATACATTTCAAGCTCATTATTTTCACAAAGTGTTTTCTAAAGTGTTTAAAATGCTAACCAATGAGGTTTCTTTGAGTTTGGTGTGTTGCTAAGCAACCAATGAGAAGAGGGGAGGAGTAACTAGAGGGTCGGTGCAACTGCTTCGTCTGAGTTTTGGGTCGCAAGCTGTTGGTTACTTGTTAATCACTTGTTCTTCTGAAATTCCATCTGGCTTAATTGGTCCAACTTCTGAAGTACCAGTTCAAATTGAAGGAGTTTATGCAAAAGCTTTGCTTGATAGTGGCTCTCAAGTCACTATCCTTTATCGAAGCTTTTATGATGCTTACTTGAAACACTTACCACTGTTGCCTGTGGAAAATCTTGAAATATGGGGTTTGAGTTCACACAAATACCCATATGATGGATATCTTTCCGTTAAGCTTGAATTCACTGAAAATGTGGTAGGTCTACCACAAGCTGTTGAAACACTTGTACTTGTGTGCCCAGATTCTCAACCAGAGAAGAAAATTGCCATTCTGTTGGGGACTAACACCAATATCGTAAGACATTTGCTTGAGGCTTGTAAGCAGAAGCTGGGTGAACACTTCTTACATACCTTGTCCATACATCCTGTAGTGCGAGAAGTCTATGAGAATATTCAGAAGGCTGATGGCTCACCTGATGATTGTGAGAGGCATGGTACTGTGTGGTTCACACAGCATAAACCGATTGTTGTAAGGCCTGGTGAGTCACGTCAAATTCAGGGTAAACCTAAATTTTTTCCAAGATCCACCGATGTGCATGTACTGATAGACCAGCCTGATGACACTAGTGTTTCAGATGATCTGTTAGTGAGACCTGAAGTAAAATCTGTCTCTGTGGTATCAAACCGCATCTTGACTATTACTGTGAGGAACATGTCCACTAAAGATGTGCATCTGAAACATGGCACGCCAATTGCTCTTCTTTACCCTGTTACTATAGTACCTCTGCCCACATTAGCAGAAAGTCAGTTGTCCAATATGATAACTCCTGCATCGTTTGACTTTGGGAATTCGCCATTACCTGAGGATGCCAAGCAGCAGTTGTGTGAAAAATTGATGGAGAGACGTGAAGTATTCTCTTGTCATGAATGGGATATGGGACGTTCAAAGAGTACTAAGCATGAAATACGGCTTACTGATGCCACTCCTTTTCGTGAACGTTCTCGGCGTTTACCTCCTGCTGACTTGCAAGATGTGCGAAACCATCTGATGGAATTGCAGAAATGTGGCATCATCTCTGAATCCAGAAGCCCTTATGCTTCTCCCATCGTGGTAGTGCGCAAGAAATCAGGCAAAGTGCGAATGTGTGTTGATTATAGAACACTGAACAGACGTACTATACCTGATCAGTACACTGTTCCTCGAGTTGGAGATGCACTCCATAGTTTGTCGGGGAGTAAATGGTTCAGTGTACTTGATTTGCGGAGTGGGTATTATCAGATTCCCATGGAGGAGGCTGATAAAGAAAAGACGGCGTTTATTTGCCCACTTGGATTTTATCAGTTTGAATGTATGCCTCAGGGGATTAGCGGAGCTCCTGCAACCTTCCAGAGAGTTATGGAAAAGACAGTGGGCGACATGAACTTTCTGGAAGTGTTGGTTTATCTGGATGACTTGATTGTTTTTGGCAGAACCCTGGAAGAGCACAACCAGTGTTTGTTCAAAGTTCTTGACCGGCTCAAAGAGGAGGGTTTAAAGTTGTCATTGGACAAATGCCAGTTTTGCAGGACTTCTGTGACTTATGTTGGCCACATAGTGTCACAAGATGGTACTGCCACTGATCCGTCTAAAGTGGAAGCGGTGGTGAATTGGCCCAGACCTCAGACAGTTAATCAATTAAGATTCTTCCTGGGTTTTTATGGGTACTATCGATGATTTGTGAGAGGGTACTCTAGTTTGTGTAGACCCCTCAACCATTTGCTCAAGGGTTATCCACAAAAATGCGTGGGAAAGGAGAACATCAAAAAAAATCTACTGATGGGTACTTGAAGCCTTCAGATCCATTTGGTTCTCGATGGGATGACAGTTGTGAGATGGCTTTTCAGGATCTGAAGGGTTGTTTGACGCAAGCTCCAGTGTTAGATTTTGCTGACCCTGAACTACCTTACGTGTTACATGTTGATGCCAGTATAGATGGACTAGGTGGCGTGCTTTACCAGCAGCATCCTGAAGGATTGCGCCCAGTGGCATTCATTAGTAGGAGTCTTTCGGCTTCTGAAAGGAATTATCCAGCACATAAGCTGGAATTCTTGGCCTTGAAATGGGCCGTAGTTGATAAGCTGCATGATTATCTTTATGGAGTGACTTTCGAGGTCAGAACGGACAACAATCCGCTGACTTACATTTTAACTTCAGCAAAGTTAGATGCTACAGGTCACAGATGGCTTGCTGCTCTATCCACTTACCAGTTCAGCTTGAAGTACCGACAAGGGAAGAATAACGTTGATGCAGACTTTTTGTCGAGGCGACCTCATTACAGCCCTGGAATTGGGGAAGACTTGCATGAACTTTCAGCTTCTGAGGTTCGTACTCTCTGCCAATCCATAAAAGCAAAGGACGAGACAGGAAGTGTTAACGTTCTAGCAGTACATGAACAGCAGAGTGTTTGCTTACCCGATGGGGGAAAAGCTTTATGTACATATACATACCTGACCACTGGACATTTACCTGACTTGTTGCCTAGCGAATTAAGTGCTGCTCAGCAAAAGGATCCTTGCTTTGGGTTAGTGTGGTTCGCGATCAGGCAGAAGCACCCAGCTGACAGTGTTCAGTCTGACCATCCAGACATGAGATTCCTGAAGAAGGAATGGGCGAATTTGTTAATCAGTCAAGACCTTTTGT
>JAFVLL020009412.1:0-25383 GCA_021397915.2 Tor tambroides | reverse complement strand
CTAGCTTTCTTTTTTTTCTATTCTATCTACTTGTTTCTTATTAAAATATAATAAAATAAAACCTTTCTATGTGTACTGCGTTAGGCTAACCGAGATTTGTCATAGCACTTGCATGTAGTTGCTCTTTTGTTGGTTTTGATTCTCATTTGTCGGATAAAAGCGTCTGCTAAATGACTAAATGTAAATTATATTATATTGTATTATCTGAGCTGTCTGGAACACAGCATTCGGTTCAATAAACGAGCGTGTACATACCAGCCATTCTATAAATTGACATTTCAGCACTTGACCAATGGATAGCGACTCCTAAGTAGCACTTAAAGCAGGGCTACGTGCAGTTGTGTTAAGTGCATTTTTGGGAAACGCACGTGAAACAATAACGAACGTTCGCAAAATGACTCGTAGAAAACGCTCTTAAGCGCTAAGATCAATCGTTATCGAGAAACGCAGCCCAGGTGTGAAAGCACCCTAAAACGGAATAGAAAAGTGCAATGTTTCTAAAAAAAAAAAAAAAATGAATAGAGCATAATATATAGGCTACAAAAAGGTTTAATCTGGCCGCAGAGGAACACAACCAGGGTTGCCTGATATAAAGAAACGTAAAGAATTCCCGAAACACTTGCGCAATACGGAAATATCTGCTAAGTGTGTTACTTGTTTTTGTCAACCTGGCAATCATGAGTACGGGCTTTCTCTCCACTGTGGATAAATGTGCTTGCTTTCTGAAAACACTGGTTAGCTCGCACTTTAGCAATCTCCACTCCAATATTCTATTCTCAGAAAAGTGTAATTTATCAAGTGTTCATTAATGCGAGAGAGAGAGAGAGAGAGAGAGAGAGAGAGAGAGAGAGAGAGAGAGAGAGCTTGTGTATGAATTACCACTGTTTTGCCATGTTCCTCTATTAGCAGTGAAGCTGTGGCTTTAATTGCTTTAGAAACAATGTTACCAGCTCCTTGTTGAAAAAGATAATGTAGCTCTTCAGCGATTAAGCTATTTTAGTGATAAAATTGTGGGGCAGCGCTAAAAAGAATGTGTGCGCGCGCAGCATGATCTGTGTGACTAAACGTGTGTGCGTGAGGTACAGTGAAGACAGTGCATTAGTTTAGAACTCTTCTAATTTTTAGTCATTAGTCAAGGTGAGGGTAGGACAAAGGAAAGAAAAATGTAAGTGATATAACTGCAATCCTCTAAAGTCTGCTGACATACTTAGGATGCACTGTTGATCCACCTCAAATTCACTGACACAGTCACACAAAACATAGTCTCAGCCTCAGACGTCACGCCCACGGACCGTTGGCTAAATGTCTGATGCATATGGCACACAAAAGTGTCTTCATCGGATTGGTTTAATTATACAGGATTTCCGGGAGACGTTTGTGTCGCGTTCTTTAACGTTCCACCTGAAAACAAAGATGCCATGACGCCAAACCCCCTCACGAAAGAAGAAAGCCGTCGTGTTTACAACTGTGATCACGAGGGCTTATCAGGATCAACTAAACACTGGATTTTCAAAAGTATGTGAAATATTTAAGTTTTAAAATATGTCCAAGAGGTTTACACAGCGGTCTGGTATTTTCACGCCCCGAAACATGTCAATGAACGAAACGAACTGTGATCGGTTGTTTGACATGTCGGTCAAAGGGCCTCATGGGCGGACCTTGGTCAATGAAAGCTGCCATGGATTCCAGACCTTCAGCCGCCAGTTAATATATGTTAACACACGTTAACATACGCACTAATGTTGTTAGCGCTACTCTAGTAATTTTATCAGTAACATAGTTTAACAACTTAAGAACTACATGACTTCTCACAAGCGAGGTAACAACTACGGCGCAGTTCGTGAAGAAAATAAACTTAAAGTTTCACTATAACTAGAGACATTGCTGCGCAACACCTTTGAGAGACGCGTTCACAGAGGTAATCTCTCTCTTTCTCTCTCTCTCTCTCTCTCTCTCTCTCTCTCTCTCTCATAACTTAGGTATTATCTATGAAGGTATTTTAATGCCTAAAAGATTTGCATGCGCAAGAAAAGTTTTGTAAAGGTGCAAATCAAGATTCAAGCGCAAGAAATTTTTTTTTGCAGCATTTTGCTTTTTTTGCAAGTGTAATTCATGTATTGTGAAACTGCAGCTTCATGCTAACGCAAGATAAATATGATCTGTATTCTTCCGCTTTCCATTTTTCCGCGCTTGCACTTTTGGCACGTTTTTTTCGTCAAAATACGGTCAAAAGCACTGCAAGCCTGTGATCAGTGATTTGCAAGCGAAAACAACAGTTTAAAGAACTGCAAAACGGATTGACCGCGTAGAACCAATCTGTATGTGTAAAAAACAGACTGTCAAATGTCTAAATGACTTGTCGTATATGTAGGGCAAAAGTTCCCGAAATAATCCGATCTGTACAGCTCCGTCTTTCTTTTATCTGCGCTTGCAGTTTTGGCACGATTCTCTCACTAACTGAGTTTTGCAAGCGTGAGGGGAGGGCGGGTCCACCTTTTTGTAGCCAATCAAATGAGGCTCTCGCTGACTCTCCATATACTCTTATCTGATTGGTTCAATAAACACATCATGCGCCAAACAGGAACATTCTCGCTGCCGGAATGATACTTTAATGTAGGCCTACACATATAATAAAATTAATAATAATAATAAATTAATTACTAAATACGAACTTAATTAAAACATGATATTTTATAACTTGTGTACCATTACTGAATTTCGAGCTGTGTAGTATCTTCTCCTCCTCAACAGGCTATATGATATATTAGTTTATTGTAATATAATATTGTAATTTTTAATGATACTTAAAGAAGGACTAGTATCTGCACTAGCCTAATACATTCATAATTTCACCTGTCTACTGATCATGGATGGTTCCATTTATTAACAAAAATTTGGTTCAGTAATAATTTAACCAACAGAACCAACAATAATATTTTTTCTTTAACATGTTGTAATTTAAGGGAACTTTAAAAAATATTACTAAAATATTCATTTATTAATTTATCTCTAACTTATTCAACATTTATCTTTTGTAATACCACCGTGTAACCACTAGATGGCTGTTTAGCTCTCTCTATATATAAACAATTAGTTACTTGAATTTGGATATATATTTAGACATTATTAAATACATATTTAGCAAAGTTTTTGCATTAGTCAAATCTGGACACAAAGAAAGCATTTTGTTACTCATTCTTGCTTCATATAATAGCTTGATCGGTCACATGAAAGTAATCAGAATCAATACTAAAATTTCAAAATATACAGTTGAGTGTTAAATACAGAGACATGGTCTGAATTGACAAATTCAGATTTAAGTAGCTTTATTGGCATTGTAAAAAAGGTTTTACAAAGTATAGCACTCTGATACCATAGTGTTGAGCATTATCACATAACATCATTTTGATTATAAAGTTTAACGTCAGTGGTGTAAGCAGATTAGAAAATTTCAATGTAAAGCCAAACCAAACCAAAAAAATTTAACACCAGCTTACAATTCAGTATGAACACATGGGAGTCTAGCCTAAAGGAACACAACTTATGAAATATCATGTTTTAATTAAGTTGTTATTTATTTATTTATTTTTACTGTATGTGTACGTTAAAAGTATCATTCCGGCAGCGAGAATGTTCCTGAATTAATGAAGATTAATGTTTGGCGCATGATGTGTTTATTGAACCAATCAGATAAGAGTAAATGGAGAGTCAGCGAGAGCCTCATTTGATTGGCTACAAAAAGGTGGACCCGCCCTCCCCTCACGCTTGCAAAACTCAGTTAGTGAGAGAATCGTGCCAAAACTGCAAGCGCAGATAAAAGAAAGACGGAGCTGTACAGATCGGATTATTTCGGGAACGTTATGCCCTACATACACAACAAGTCATTTAGACATTTGACAGTCTGTTTTTTTACACATACAGATTGGTTCTACGCGGTCAATCTGTTTTGCAGTTCTTTAAACTGTTGTTTTCGCTTGCAAATCACTGATCACAGGCTTGCAGTGCTTTTGACCGTATTTTGGCGAAAAAAACGTGCCAAAAGTGCAAGCGCGGAAAAATGGAAAGCGGAAGAATACAGATCATATTTATCTTGCGTTAGCATGAAGCTGCAGTTTCACAATACATGAATTACACTTGCAAAAAAAGTAAAATTCTGCAAACCTTTTTTTCTTGCGCTTGAATCTTGATTTGCACCTTTACAAAACTTTTCTTGCGCATGCAAATTTAATTTACGTTTGCAATCTTTTGTACACTTGCACAACTCTTACCCTGCACATGCAAATCTTTTAGGCATTAAAATACCTTCATACTTATCTGCATTAGTCTGCAGCTATCAACGGCTCAAGCCTCCATTACTAGGTTTAAAATAACATTTTGGAATTAGCAACGGAGGCGTTGGATGAGATGCGTAAGAAATTAATCCTACTCACAATAGGGTTTTAAGTACAAAAACAGGACAAAGGCCTTGAAATATATCATCAGATCAATGTCTTGAGGTGTGATAACCGTAGTATAAGCGGAATAACTGACTTCGGTCCGTTGAATTATTAGAAAATGATGCACCTCTTCATGTCATGCCCATATCACCACCTTGGGTGTGCATTATTTTCTAAGAATTCAACGGTCCATTGTCAATTATTCCTTACATAATTAAAATATTAGCCTAACATTGTAGTCATCAGTAAAAATCAATGAAATAAGGTATCCAGGTGGATGCTGCACACTGGTGGTGGATAAGGAGAGACCCCCTGACAATGAAGAACGCTTTGAGTGCTTAGAAAAGCGATATATAAATGTAATGAATGAATGAATTAATTAATTAATTAATAAGTAAGGAATAATTGATGACGATTGTCATCTCTGAGAGAATATGTGGTGTCAGATGCCGAAAGCTCCATCATTAATCCGTCATTCCGTATTTAGCCTGCTTTCAGTTTCTGCATAGTGAATTGCTTGTGTGATATCCATTGGCTCGCCTTCATGGTTTAAAACAGAAATATTTCCAACATTGCGACGTAACCAATTACACCCCCTTCCTGTAACGAAAACACACCAAACCGTGACCAAAGCCTGCAACAATTTGCCGGAAAAGCGTAATGGCTAATGCTAATGCTTCTGGTATGGCAGTACGTGGGAAAGGAGACCAGAGGCCGTTTTTTTTAATAGATGTCAATGGAGAAGTGGCTTCACAAAGCTGAATAAACAGCTTTTTAGAGGAAACGGCTTATAATTTAATGAATCGACAACCTATCTGCTAATCTTCAACATGTTTTACACTAAACAATATACTCTTGTATTTTTAGAGTTTACCACAAAAAAATGCTGTTTTATAAGAGAAGTCACTGAGTATTTGCGACAGGTGGGATTCAGATTACGGCACTTCTCATTCATTCCTATGGTATCCGTAAACAATATGTTCTCACTCCCAACTCGTCACATATTGATGCTTGGTCAGGACCCTTTGGCGTCGCTTTTTGATGCTCAAGGTACACCTTTAGCGTCACTTTTCGACACGCAGGGTCCTTCATGCAGGGGAATTTCATGAGTGCGTGTCTAAAAGTGGAGTGGAATGCAGTCCAGATGTGACTAGTTGAGAGTGAGAACGTGTTGCCGTAAACGGCGTCTGAGTGTCACACAACTCTGACTGAAATTCAGTGACATCAAGGCTGTAATGTGATTGGTTATTAAGAGACATGTGATCCAATTTAGCTATTATGCTTTCTCCAATAGTAAGTAATACAGATCCTCATCTGCCTATAGTAAGAGATTTTTTGCCATGACACCACTGTGAACTGTGAATTACATTTTTTTTAAGAATTTGTCTTTTTTTGCTCAGCTGGAGATGGTGTAGCAGCTTTGTACAATACATGCTTCTAATGAACACAGAGGTACATTATTGTTCAACCGACATTTCCGCAGACATTGTCATCTGCCTCATATCTAAGAGAGCACATTGAAATTTTTCATTGACAAGACTCCCTCAGAACAACATGCACCGTCATAACCATTGTGGTGAAACAGGGCAGCTCGCCAGCCTCCGAGTTTAATCACAAATGGCCTTGTGATTGCCTTCATTTGTTTCAGTTGTTTGTACAGTGAAACAATATTGAATTAAGTCAAAAGTTAAATGTAAACAGCTTGAGAAAAATTGGGGAAACTTTTTTTTTCTAACAGCTCTTCTAACAGATGTCTTCAGAGATGTTATTAGGCAGATCATTATTTTTCCTCAGAAGTCAAAGCTAAATGAGCCAAATAATTGTGACAATGGTCCTTGAAAAGGAGCACAATTCTGATTGTGCTCCAGTGCATTGAGGATAGCGATCACTTAAGTTTTATCAACTGCCAGTCAAAATATGGTAAATGTAGTTCAGACAAGCAAAAAAAAAATCATATTAAATTTGCTTTACTATGCATGATTACCTGAGTGCCAGCATGACCAACAGATGTGAAGATAAATTTCAATTTGAAAAATCCCACCCACCAATTTGATTTCATTTAGTGATTTGTTTTCCCCAGTGAAATATCCACCAAATACCTGAACACACTAGCAATCTAAAAGAGTCTGTCTATTTCCATATCTTATCCATATAAGAGCAAAAGCACACTATTAACCACAGATGAAAATCTTTCAGTGTGAGATGGTTTTTAAATGCAATTCCCTGCAGCATCCCTCGCTCAAGAGTAATTTAATAGACTACAAAGCATAGGTCTGTGATTATGTTCAGTAAAATTCAATACCGCATTACAGGTATAGTATATCTGACTTTAATGTCTGCAGCAAATGTGCAGTCTGAGTGTTTTAGGGGCTGTGTCACCAACACAACAAACCTACGATTTATCTGAATCTCTACAACACATTTTCCCAAAGGGATTCTTAAATTTGAGTGACAGAGAAGACAGTTCCTAGAAAGTGCACCCAGTTTACACTGGCGAGACAATACATTTCTAGAGGTTAGGAAAGAAAAAGAACACAGAAAGAAAAATGTATCACTGCTTTCGGTCCTTCCAATGTATCTAATGTTTACACGCACTCATTATATTGCCATGTACACAAAAGACGATTGTAACTTTTCTTTTAAGCAATGACTTCACATTTTTTCTCACACACACTGATGATCATGTTTTCTTTTAATCTGTGAAGTGTGTACAGTACGAAATACATTAAGAACATTAATAAGGTGATTTTAAAACAAAGTTATGAAATTTCTGCAAAGATTTCATGGGCAGATTGGTCCATTGTCAATAGCAACCCAGGCTCATTGGAAATACTTGCCTCTAAATACATTTTTGCAACACCATTATTATGTACCTTATTGCACGTTTCATGACACTTTCAAAGTGAAATGTCCAGAGAGTGGTGCTAAAACACGTTCAAACCTACCATGTTAACAAATGCAAAAGTGAAAAAACATACCGGAGCTCTTCATCACTCAAGTGCAATGCTGTATCGCGCAAGTTACCGAGCAAACCTACTGAATTGGAAAACTCATGCATATGAAGCTGTGAATGTGACGACAATGTTCAAAAGTGTGTTTTCAAATCGTGCAGGATGTTAAAATTGTTTAGACGTCATTTCATAATATTCTGCAAGCAAATCAAAACTCTGTACCGGTAAATCATATTTTGTGTGAAAAGTTGTCAGAGTTTTACTGCCTCTAGTGTTCATTTCAACTGGAAACTGCAATAATTCATACATACAGAAATGCAGAATTTTGCAGAAATGTATATAGAGGCACTTATTTCCAATGAGCATATGTTGCAGTGTAGCAATGTATGAAGCTGCATTCAAACCAAACAGCTTTCTGCTGGTCAACATGGCAAATAGGCTGAACTCATTTGAACCCGAATTAAATCTTTTTTTGAAAATTTTTTCGGCCTGGCGCAAAATTTCAGAGCACCTAGATTCCTAATGAAATAACTGCTTTTGCCCTCGAACAGAGCCAGCCCTCCCTATAAGCGAACTAAGTGGCTGCTTAGGGCCCCGCCGCCACTAGGGGGCCCCAGTAGTGATCCGAGTCATTATGTTGCAAAGCACACTGCTGTCACTAGCCAAGTTTCCATCCAGTTTTGTGCTGTTTTGTTATCGGAAAAGAGAATATGCTTAAAAAAAACTTTGTGTAATTTGCTGTCTACAGCCTGTTTCCATCCAACTGGCCTTTTACCGATAAAATGGTGTGCGTGATGACGTCATCCCTAAAAAAACTAATTGTCGCATAAGTTTTGGTGTATCGCAAAAAAAAATAATAATAATTGCCCTTGAGCTGTTTCCATCTAAAATGCATTATTGAGGTATCACAAAAAAAAAAAAAAAAAAATTGCCCTTGAGCTGTTTCCATCTAAAATGCATTATTGAGCTGCTTTGACTGAAAGCATCTTGCACTGGCATATCTATGTGTAAACTGTATTAGGTTTGACAGTTGCTGGTTTGCGATGGCAATACTCCACTATTTACTGCAAGGCAGGGCCCCAAAATTATCATGCTTAGGGCCCCCAGATGTACAGGGCCGGCCCTGCCCTTGAACATTCACCAAACAAAGGTAATAAATGTTACTGCACCCTAAAGGGTTAGTCCACCCCAAAATTAAAATTCTGTCATTACTCACCCTCATGTCGTTCCAAACCCATAAGACCTTCATTCATCTTCGGAACACAAATTAAGATATTTTTGAAGGAATCTGAGAGCTCTCTGACCCTCCCACTGACAGCAGTGCAACTGTAATGTTCCCAAGTCCAGAAACATTTAGAAACGTGGTCTGAGAAAGTCAGCTGATCATCAATCATATCTCCAAGGTTTCTGGCTGTTTTTGAAGGACTTATTGTTGATGTGCCTAATTGGATGGTGAAATTGTGATGAAACAATGGGTTTGATGGAACCACAAGCAGTTCTGTCTTGGCAAGGTTGAGTTACAGGTAATTGTCCTTCATCCAGCAAGAAATGTCTGTTAGACAAGCTGAGATGCGAGCAGCTATTGCCAGATCATCAGGATGGAATGAGAGGTAGAGTTGAGTGTCATCAGCACAGCAGTGATATGAAAAGGCATGTTTCTGAATGACATAGCCCAGTGATGCCGTGTAGACAGAGAAGAGAAGTGGTCCAAGAACTGAGCCCTGAGGCACCACTTGGACACCTCACCTCTCCAAGATACCTTGAGGGACCTATCTGAGAAGTAAGACTCAAACCACTGGAGTGCGATTCCTGAGATGCCCTTTGCCAATAGGGTTGACAGGAGGATCTGGTGGTTAACCTTGTCAAAAGCAGTGGACAGATACAGCAAGATAAGTATTGAAGATTTGGAATCCTCTCTTGTCAGTCTTAGGGATTCAACAACTGAGAGCAAGGCAGTCTCGGTTGAATGTCCACTTCTGAAACCAGACTGGTTTCTCTCGAGGAGGTTGTTCTGTGTGAGAAAGGCAGAGACTTGGTTGAACACAGCTTGTTCAAGTGTTTTTGCAATGAAAGGAAGAAGGTTAACCTATCTGTAGTTCTCTAAAAGAGATGGGTTAAGGATGGGTTTCTTAAGTAGTGGGGTTATAAGCCTGTCTAAATGCTGAAAAACACCAGTGTGAAGGGATGTGTTAATGATGTGAGTGAGTGCAGGTACAAGTGCAGGAGAAATGGCTTGAAGGAGATGAGATGGAATAGGATCAAGCGGACAAGTAGTAGGCTGATTAGAAAGGATGACTTTGGAGATTCTGCCTCAGAGAGTGAAGAGAAGGATGTGACGAGTGTATGTTTGCTGGTAAGATGTGCTCGACAGATTGTGGTGTGGAAAATTGTGCACTGATTGTTTTAATTTTATTAATGAAGAACGTGGCAAAGTCGTCAGCTGTTAGAGTTGATGAAGGAGGGGGAGAAGGAGGACAAAAGAGTGAGGAAAATGTTTTAAAGAGCAAGCGAGAGTTAGACAAATTGTTAATTTTGTTATGATAGTAACCTTTTAGCAGTGGAGACATTAGCAGAGAAGGAAGAGAGGAGTGACTGATACACATTAAGGTCAGATTTTTGATTTGCGCCTCACCCTTTCAGCAGCCCTGAACACATCAGAGAAGAACATCAGACAGCCAAGGGGCAGAAGGGGTGATACAGGCTGGCCTGGAAGTCAAGAGGCAGACAGTGTGTAAACAAGATGTAAGAGTGGAGCAGAAAGTATTAGTAGCACTGTTAGCATCAAGAGATGCTAACTGTTTAAGGGGAGGAAGCGAAGATGAAACCATAGCAGATGACGTGGAGGTTTTGTCATGTTGTCGTGGTTGTGGTGGACATGTATGTGTTGTGTCAGGAACCATGTTGAGGTTAAGAGTGAGGAGAAAGTGATCCGAGGTGTGCAGTGGAGCAACCAGTACATGATCTGTGGAGCAGTGTCGTGTGTAAATAAGGTCCAGTTGGTTGCCTGATTTGTGAGTTGCCATAGTTAACACTCTCTTGAGATCGAAAGAGGCAGAGTGTGGAGGTCTACAGCCTGAGGTTTATCTAGGTGGATGTTATCTAGTCTCCAAGCATAACTAGGGGAGTACCATCCTCATGAAAGGCTGAGAGCAGAACATCTAATTCATCCTTACCTTGTGGTCCTGGGGGTCGATAAACAACTACAAAATGGATTTTAAAAGGGTGGGTAATAGCGACTGAATGTGATTCAAAGGAGCTGTTAATACCCAGAGAAGGTAAAGGAATACATTTCCAATCATTAGAGATAAGCAGACCAGTACCTCCACCTCTTCCAGTCAGATGGGAAGTGTGGGAAAATGAGAATATACAAGCTAAACATAAGGTGTCATACTGTAAATATTTTAAAAACGTTGGTCTTTCTCCTCGTCTTCGTCCTCCTTATCGCCTGATCGCGAATTCGCTGGCTTTTGCAGCACATCAGCTTATAAATTAATGAGTAAACGCATAAAATTCAGTGACCTCCATGTTATGACAGCGCGCTTCGCCGTCTTTTTTTTTTTTTTTCGCTCATGCAGGTCAGTTCAGGAATGTCATTCATTCACATTGTAATTTGGCCACATTTAAAAGAAATATTGTGAATATATCAGCCATACAAAATAAATGGCAAGTTGTAAACTATTTGTCCATTAAAGCAAATAAATAGTGAATAAATAAATATCCAAAGTCATGATTTAGGGCCCCCTAGCATCCTGGGCCCGTATGCCTGGCATACTCTGCATCCCCCGTAACGGCACCCCTGGGTACAGGATGTGAAAATTTCATATAAAGGTTCATGTTATATATTTTGGTTGCATTTGTGAGTTAAAATAGCATTTAGCCTAATTAGGTAATTAGATTAACATATGCAATCAGAGGTAAAGCAGAGGTTTTTAAAAAGGTGTGGTCCCCTTTTAGGCAATTTGTAAATAGATGAAGTGGAATGTTGTGTAATGATGAATGTAATTTGAAATCCAATGTATTGTAATTTTTTTATAATTAGATTTTTTTTATAAATATACATCGGTGAATGTTATTTCATTAGCTTTATTTCTATTTCATTTTTGTATTTGTATATTACTTTATTTTGAAACTTAATAACTATGTTATTTTCTGTTTGATAAATGTAGGAGTGGGAAAGTATACTCTGTAATGTAATATAATTTGATATTCTGTAGTGTTCATGAGGGTTTTGTAACAAAATTAATAATAAAAAAAACAAAGTTGAAAGAAAAGGTGTGCGCATGTCTTTACTGCACTTCGAAAATGTGACTAAACTAGGAAAACTCCACGTCTTAATTCGATTTGTATTTGCTTCAAGTATGACTTTAGAATTAGGAAAGTGTGTGGAAAATAAAGCATTTAAATTTGTTTTTCAAATCCTTCTGTTTTTCGATTTTACTTTGTGTATTCAGCAAAGACTTTTCAGAAATATGTGAAAACATACAAAGAAAGAAAGTAGAAGAGAGGAGAAAATGTGAACTAGAACAACACACACAAAAAAGGGCAGACAAAAAGAGAGAATGAGAGGGAGGAGAACATATTCCCTCAACCTCCATACAATAAAACCACATGCTGGGACTGTTGCTTTTAATCCGCCCCCTCTTTCAGACTTAAATTCCTCTGCAGCACATCAAGCAGAGGGCAGACTCCTGCCGTGGCACCCCTCCACATGCCATACTTCAACATTACCCAAAGTGAACTCATATCCAAGGGTCTTCCAGCACTGTCAGCAGTCAGCCATGTCAGCACAGCTGCTCCAAAGAGGAACATACACTGATTTCAGCTGAAATTCAGTTTCTATATGTACACTTGAAATACGCTTATAAACATCTTAATGGTACTGCATTAGACAACAAAACATCGAATGCCAATTATTTTAAAGAAATATAGCACATTTCAAGGAAAATAGTGTACATGTTCAAAATGAAACAAATATTTGGACACTTTCTGGAAGTCAAAAATTAGAGGAACAGGTTGTTGATTAACTACTACTAAAACTAACGTGATAATTTGAAAAACACTACAGCACTCTGACATTTTAGCTGCTAGGCTGGTACAGTATGGTGCTACCAACGCTAAGTTTGTAGGTTCAAAGTGTATCTGCTTGATAAGTTGTAAAGTATTAAATACTGTTTCGAGTCAGAATTTAAAATTTAAAATCCCTGTCAGATTTAAAATCCCTATTTTAAAATCTCCTTTCTCAAATCAGGCTGTTCTGAGATTCCTGTCAGAATGACATAGTTCTGCACAGGCCGCTCCCACGATAGTTGATTGACAAGGCCGTCTTACCTTAGACCCGCCCTGAGTGAGCTGTGAGCTGTCCGCCATTGTGTCGACTCCGGTGCAGGGGAAGACAAGAATGTCTCAGATTAAAGGGGACCTATTATGCCCCTTTTTACAAGATGTAAAATAAGTCTCTGATGTCCCCAGAGCGTATATGTGAAGTTTTAGCTCAATATACCCCACAGATAATTTTTTTACAGCTTGTTAAAAGTACCACTTTTAGGGCATGAACCAAAACGCGCTGATTTGAGTGTGTTGCTTTAAATGAGTGAGCTGTTGCTCCTGGAGAAGAGGGCGGAGCTTCAAGAGCTCAAGCTCTGCATTAGCAGTGCTAGCCTTTGCAAATAAACATTCCACTATTAATACAAGCCTGTTATCTTTACAGAAAACTACTCGGTTTTAAAGTCATCTGATTATACTGTGTATAATAAATTCGCGTTTATGAATTGCACAGACGGGGAGCACGGCGGGATAAAAATAACAACATAGCTGGTCTCATGCTATCACAAACTTTATAAGTTCCACTTCTGGATTATGAGCTCGACAGCTTCAAGCGATCGACTCACATTGCTTTCATACGCAACTTTTACCACATTCCTATTCACGATCATTCTGGCAGCACTTGAAGGCAGCATCAGTGCAAACACACAAGAGACAATGATAGCTTTAGCATCATTAGCCTTACAGAGTGCCAAGAAGCTCTTTCAGAAAGGCAATTTGGAAAACAAACGCGTGATACTTACTTTGTCTGGAGCTGACGTTCATGCACGAAGCGGTATTGATTCATAAACATTTAGGGGACGTTACCGACTTTTTCCGGGATATTTCCTTCGAAAATGAAATTTAACCACAGTGTCCTCGGCTCAGACGGGGGGAGATTACTCCTATGTTCATTAGTGTATCCCAAAACACAACACTTGTAAAGCCTCTTTGGCACTGACATTGTATATATCTCCAGTAATGGCAGACAGCATCTTCTCACTCAGGGCTGTGTTTATGCTAATAGGGCAGAGGTCACAAATGGGCGGGACTTTTTACCCTCAGTGACTTGCACAGAGGGAGAATCTGAAACAGCTGGTTTGGAGAGACTGTTTATGATTTATTGGTTTTATAAAAACCAATGAGCAGAGCTCATTAGCATTTAAAGGAACATGGACTAGAACAGCTTGCTGAAAACAGAGCTGATTTTGACAAGGTAAAAAGGGTGTTTTTTACACTATTGTGAAATTTTAACCAATGTATTACTGACTTTTCAACATGTGGAAAATGGGCATCCAATGACCCCTTTAAGCTAAACTTTTAAAAACTCACAGTCTAAACTACTCTCTCCAGGCTCACAGCATCGTGGATACCATTATTTTAAAGGGGTCAAAAATAACATTAATTTGTGTGTAAATGCTTAAGGTTCAAACAACACATTATGTTCCACATACTGTACGTTATTGTTGCTCTTCTCTGCCCTCTATCTCTTTGGGTTGGAGACTTTAGTCTTTGCAACCTTACAGATATTATATATGCACGAACAGCTTGTAACACTCCAAAAACAAAGGAAAATGGGAAATCTCAAAGGCTAAAAACAAACAACTGCCTGAAGCCAAATTGCCGCAAATTTGAAAGTGAAAGTAAAATCTGCACGGAGCTTTTACAAGCTATTTAAAACTGAAGGAAAGCTAGGAAAAGAGGGAAAACTCAAATGACCACCCACGGTGAAACCGGTATTACCGGTGTTGTCACACGTCTATTAACCGGTGAGAAAATTTCTTCACCGTCACAACCCTATGCATTTCTCTATTAAAGGCACGCCCATAATGTGGAAATGGCGAGTCAGGCATATAATGGCATTCGGCAACTTCATCTTTCCAGCCGACACTGACTGAGAAAGCACTTATTAATAAATAATTAAAATGTCTTCTTTTTCCCCGATGCATTCATAATCATTACTTTAGCCGGTGCTTTGCGGCAAGCTTTATGCATGCGCTTGAGCGCGGAATAGGCTATAATACGCCTAAATGCCTATATTAAAGGATGGTTTAGGTAGGTTATTATACAAATCAATTTAATACAAACGTGCAACTAGTTGACCAGAAAAATCTTTAGTCGGGGGCAGGCCTACTTGGCACAACTGAACCGTTTATCCATTTTTAAAATAAAATGCTGACATTACGTGCAACTGCAAATCATGTCACGTTGTAGCCTATTGCATTGCAGTAGTTATGCATGAGTCAAATGTTTTTATTTTATTTCATTTTTTATGGGGGTGCTATGGGGGTGCTTTGGTTTTTCTTGGGGGTGCTGTAGCACCTGCTAGCCCCTCCCTAGCGCCGCCCATGACACTGTCCAAAGAGATGAAATGAACATGACACGAGTGTGTTTATTCTCGCCTTTTTTCTCGAAATTTAACGAGCTTTTTCTCGTAATTTAACAAGTTTATTCTCAACATTTCGACTTTTTTCTCGTAATTTAATGAGTTTATTCTCAACATTTTATCTCAACTTTTTTCGTGCAATTCAGCGTCTTTTTTCTCAAAATTTAATGAGATTATTCTCAACATTTTATTTAGACTTTTTTTCTCGAAACATAATGACTTTATTCTCGAAATGTAATGAGTTTAATCTCAACATTTTATCTTGACTTTTTTCTCGAAATTTAACGAATTTAATCTCGAGATGCTTTTATTTTTTTTTATTATTGCTTGGCCCTAATCCTCTACCATAATATATATATATATATATATATATATATATATATATATATATATATAGTATATATAAAGGATGTATATGGATATATATATACAATTTTGCTATCGCGATATCATGAAATTGATAATACTGTTACATCCCTAATATATATATATATATATAAACTTTAAATTGTAGAGTTCTCTGCATTTGTATTCTTTTCTTTTCCTTTTTTTTTTTTTTTTTTTTTTTTTTTAAAATTTTTAAAAATATAAACAACTTGGCAATGGGGTAATATATATATATATATATATATATATATATATATATATATATTAGGGATGTAACAGTATTATCAATTTCATGATATCGCGATAGCAAAATTGTCTCGATATCATCGTGGTCACATGACAGTATGAAATGATAGGTCTTCTGGGAAAAAGTGTCGTTTTTTCAAATATATTTAAACTTCTTATTTTAACATAAAAGGTCGTTAAAGTTGTGTTTTGGGCCATTATGCTTTGGCAAAGTATCTGTCAAACAAACTAAACCGAAAGCACAATCCCTTCATCTGCGTGTTTCAAAGCGAAGCGCGCACTTCGTTCAGTCGATCAGCTCGTGATCCGGTGTTTTCCGTGCTTCAGAACGGCTCAGTTCACAGTGAAAGCAGTGATCTCGTTTATTGCATGTGCTGTGAATTTAGCATGCGTTTGGGAACACAACGGCCACCAGTTATGCTTTATTTTCACATTCGTGGAATTCTCAACATTTTAATGGGGAGATGATTACAGCATTTCACTAGATTTGTAGTGAGACGCAATTTTGGAGGACCGTTTTCAGCGTTTTCTGTCAAAATAAGAGCAAACATAATAAGAACAAAATAAGAACAAAATATTTTCCATATAATATTTGTATTTTTAACAGTAATAAAGTAAGTAATAAGTTTAAATCTTTTAATATTTAAGGGGTCCCTCACAAGGGGACCATCATAATTCGGGGTCTGTGGCATCAAAAAGTTTGAAATCACCTGGTCCTTATGACTAATGTTCTGTATTTCAAGACTTCTAAAGTCATACAATTGCTTTATTTGAGGAAAAGACCAAATCGTAACTGATATTCACTTTACTAATTTGTCTCACGGACATCTCTACGAGGCAGACAAGAAACATTTGCAGTAAATAACTTAAATCCTGTCTGTTATTGTAAAACACTTACAAAATAATGCAAGAGTTGTGCAAAACACTTTTATTATGTTTTTTTTTTGTCATTTTGGGGCCTTTTCCTTTTTCCTTTTAAGTTCTACATACTGTAAAAAGCAACTTGATTTGGATTGACAAGAAGGTGATCAAAAATGTAAGACATTTGGGAGAACTATCCTTTTGAACACACATAAACACCAGTCCAGCGCTTACTTGCTCGGCCACAAGAGGGCAATGGGGTAAAGAGCCACTGCATTTTTTATTTTTTATCTCACAGAACATCCAGTCTTTCACAAAGATAAACGAAATCACTCTCACCTCTCCTCATTCCTCTCTATCTGTCTGTTTCCTCACGTCCCCAACACACACGCACGCACGCACGCGCACACACACCAAGATAAATGAACACCTCCTCAGCAGCACTTACCGTAGGTTGCATAACGTACTGTTGGTGAGGCATCCACGACGTACTCTGGACCTGTGGGCGGAAACCAGCATTTCTTAATTTCACTCCTCACCCCCCCTCCTACGCCTCCTCCCGCTGCCTCGAAGCCCCGATTCCCACAGAACAGCCAAGGCAGGAGCAAGAAATACAAGTGCGATAATTACACAGGGATCGGAATTCTACAGACAGCGATATTGCCTCCTAATTACAGCGCTGCCGCAGCAATTTCATCATCTAAGGCCGACTTGGACCCCAAAAAAATCTCTCCTTTCATCTCGACGCCATAGTAATTCTCGCAACAACAATTACTACATTTAGCACAGGGATACTATAATGAACTAAAACTGTGAAAACATTTTTGTTACTTGCAATAAAAATAAACATTTACTAAAATAAAATAAAATGAACATATTTCATATTTATAAGCTAGCTGGTAACTTGGCAAGGCAGCATTTCTTCTTTTCATTTAGTTTAACTTACTAAAATAAATAAAACTAAAACTGATATAAAATTAAAAAGGACAAAAACTAATTAAATAAATAAAACATGATACTCAAAATGATACTAAAATAACAATGATATAAAAATACTGGACAAAATACTGGAAAATAAAAATAAATAAATAAAAGCAGTCCTCAAAATGATAATAAAATAACACTAATATACTTGAGTATTGTTTTTTATACCACACACTGGATGTAGGCTACTACAAATAAATAAAACAAAAATGTGTAATAAAAATAAATAAACACTATATAGACACACACACATATATATATATATATATATATATATATATATATATATATATATATATATAACTAATAAAAAATACCAAAAATACACAAACAAATTGCAAAAACTTAAACTAAAATGAAACTGAAAATATACCAAAAATGCTACTAAAAATAATATTACAATAACTGATATTTCTGAGTATTTTTTAACCACACAACTTAAACTGAAATAAAAATGAACTATATGGACTGTGGAACTATATGGATATGGAAACTGAGAATAAAAAAATTATACTAAAATAACACTGTTATGCGCAAGTATTATTTTTACAGTACACCACGCGAACCGAGAATAAGTGGCCACTTCCTGTTTGAGAGGATGGATGTATGCATTTAGTTTCGTGAAAGTGCGTTTGAACGGTTGTAGGTGTCTAAATTTATATGCGGTGTCCTTTTATGTTGTTCTAGGAAGAAAAGCCTTTGGGATTTGTTCATCACTGTGATCCGCCTCGGGCGTCTCTCTCTCTCTCTCTCTCTCTCTAAACACACTAAGTCCACTAAGATGTGTAAGCGCACACCTTGTCTCTCTCTCCCCTACTGTTAAAAGATTCATGCTCTCGCTCTCCCTCTTTCTCTCCTTCTCTCTGTCCTTTCACCGGAGAGAGAAACAGTTGTCTCTTGTTCCATTCTCGAAGTTCTAGGGGAGAAATAAAGGTAGCAGTGCATTGATTTCCCGTCAGCTTGGCTTTGAACTCGTTTTAGCGAGTTCAGCGCAGTTTGCAATTTAAAATTAATTCGCCGGCCAGCAGGGCGCTTTTGCACATGATATCACGCAATTTGATTAAGAGATAACCTTGCTGGCGTGCAGAGTTTATCATAACAAACGTGCGGCCGAGAGCGTAAACGAAGACTAGGGCGCCGCTCCGGTCAGCGTGGGTGGTTTGTATATGTGCGCTCGTGCTCACATATGTGCGTGTCGGCGTGTTTGTGCGAGGACGAGGCTCTCGTGAGGACGGGAGGCACATGATCTGAAGGGCTTAGCTATTCCTCTACGCTCAGCAATGTTTTGTTTAGTTTAGCTTAAGCCAAATCAATTAAGGATGCTCATAGTCACTGTTTGCTCACTCCGTCTGACTGCAGCACTGGAGAACAGCATTAATAAGCTTTCCTAACATATCAGCAAACATGGAGAGTGATGGAAAACACGCTATAGCGCAACATGCTCTCCTCGTATGTGTGTGACACAAACTGCGTTTGCGTTTGCATGTAACTGTGTTTGTATACAGTGACCCCAAAAACATTTGGACACTCAAATTTCACTTAAAAATGCCATTGTGTTAGATATCAAACATCTGAGGTAATTGCACTTTAATTACATTATTGCAATTATTTTTAACCAGAAAGTGTTAAATTAATTTAACACACAGCTTTTTTGCTTAACTGTGCTATCTTTCTTGTATATTTAAAATATGACATCTTGATGGTCCAAATGTTTCTAAGGGCCACTGTATGAATGTAAATGTGTGAGTTGGTTTGCCTGCAGCACGTGTTTGTTCTGAATGCTGCGTATATGCTGTGATCTTACCTGATATGTGGAGACAGGAGAGGCAGCGATGAATGGAGTGATTGACGTTTGAGCGATCATGCGGTTTGTGGAGATGCTGTATGGTGAGGAGTAGAACCTGCAAGATACACAAAACACTATTAGTACTCTTTTCTGTTTGTATAAGACAAGAGTTTTTAAACTGGGGTCCAGGAACACCCAGCTGGTCTGCAGAATATTTAAGAGGAACAAAAAAAAGTCACACCAGCACAGTGTGAAATCTGCTACACAAGTCTTTTAAACTGAATTGAAATTGTAAGTTTGTACATGTAACATTAATAGTATTAACACGCTTTATACTGTCATATAAATATATATTTACTTCAGCTTTAGTTTAAAGTCAATTATCGAATTTTGTACAAACTTTCACATTTTTAGGGTCATTAAGAATGTTTAATGTTCTTGAAATAGTTGACTTATACGCTGGCCAAGGCTGCATTTATTTAATAAAAAAAACCTGTAAAAACAGTAATATTGTAAATAATAATAATAATAATAATAATAATAAATTAATTTAAATAAACCATTTTTTATTTTTAAATAAACCATTTTTATAAGAATATATTTTAAAAAAAGTTTTTAAAAATTAAAAATCTGAATTTTCCATTCCATTACTCCAACCTTTTTAAGAATATTTTTATGTTCTAGAAATAATTTTCTTGCTCTGACCAAGGCTGCATTTATTTGATCAAAAAAAATTATATATATATATATATATATATATATATATAATTATGAGGTGCCAAACAGGAAATAATTATATAAAAATCTGAATATATAGATGTAAATCTGAATATATAAATGTAAACTGTGAATATATAGTTATAAGCCTGAATATATTGTTATGTCTGAATATATAGAATTAAATCTGAATATATAGTTATAATTCTGAATATATAAATGTAAATCTGAATATATAAATGTAAATTGTGAATATATAGATGTAAATCTGAATATATAGTTCTAAATCTGAATATATAAATGTAAATTGTGAATATATAAATGTAAATCTGAATATATACTTAAGTCTGAATATATAGTTATAAGGCTGAATATATAGACGTAAACTTGAATATATAGTTATAATTCTGAATATATAGATGTAAATCTGAATATAGAGTTATAAATCTGAATATATAGTTATAATTCTGAATATATAGAAGTAAATCTGAATGTATAAATGTAAATTGTGAATATATAAAAGTAAATCTGAATATATAGTTATAAATCTGAATATATAAATGTAAATTGTGAATATATAAAAGTAAATCCCTGAATATATAACGGTAAATCTGAATATATACTTACATTTCTGAATATATAAATGTAAATCTGAATATACAGTTATAAGTCTGAATATATGAAGCAAATCCAGATATATTCTCACAGTTGTTGTGCTGTTCATTGTAGCCTATTGACCCTGTAACTAGAATATTTTAATTTAGTAGAACAGCTAAAATAAGCAATTTATATCAGTTTAACTGAGGAACTAATTGAATTAGAATCAAATCAAATCTGAAAATCAGTGTCAATTTCAAGCCCCCTATTTTTCATACAAATGTAGAGTGATTGTTATAAACTGTACACAACTGTCTCATAGGTTGTTTATATACAGAAAAATAGTAAGAATCTATTTCCTAGATTAGAAAGGTGAATATGCTATTGTTTTAATTTCTAATCAAGGCTACTACATCTGTGACACTTGCTCTGATGCATCAAAGGCCATTCAGAGCACTGAGCAGCTTCTCGCTGTGAATGGCACACTGCCTGTCCAATGTGAGATGCTTGAAAGGCCTAAATCTATATATTCAGATTTACATTTATATATTCAGATTTATAACTATATATTCAGATTTACTTCTATATATTCAGATGTATAACTATATTTTCAGATTTACATTTATATATTCAGAATTATAACCATATATTCAGATTTACTTCTATATATTCAGACTTATAACTATATATTCAGATTTACATTTATATATTCAGAATTATAACTATATATTCAGATTTACATTTATATATTCAGAATTATAACTATATATTCAGATTTACTTCTATATATTCAGATTTACATTTATATATTCAGATTTACTTCTATATATTCAGATTTACATTTATATATTCAGAATTATAACTATATATTCAGATTTACTTCTATATATTCAGACTTATAACTATATATTCAGATTTACATTTATATATTCAGAATTATAACTATATATTCAGATTTACTTCTATATATTCAGATTTACATTTATATATTCAGATTTACTTCTATACTTCAGATTTACATTTATATATTCAGATTTACTTCTATATATTCAGATTTACATTTATGTATTCAGAATTATAACTATATATTCAGATTTACTTCTATATATTCAGATTTACATTTATATTCAGATTTACTTCTATATATTCAGATTTACATTTATATATTCAGATTTACTTCTATATATTCAGATTTACATTTATATATTCAGATTTACTTCTATATATTCAGACTTATATCTATATATTCAGATTTACATTTATATATTCAGAATTATAACTATATATTCAGATTTACTTCTACATATTCAGATTTACATTTATATATTCAGAATTACTTCTATATATTCAGATTTACATTTATATATTCAGAATTATAACTATAAATTCAGATTTACTTCTATATATTCATATTTACATTCATATATTCATATTTACTTCTATATATTCAGACTTATAACTATATATTCAGATTTACTTCTATATATTCAGATTTACATTTATATATTCAGATTTACTTCTATATATTCAGACTTATAACTATATATTCAGATTTACATTTATATATTCAGAATTATAACTATATATTCAGATTTACTTCTATATATTCAGATTTACATTTATATATTCAGATTTACTTCTATATATTCAGATTTACATTTATATATTCAGAATTATAACTATATATTCAGATTTACTTCTATATATTCAGACAAAACAATATATTCAGACTTATAACTATATATTCACAATTTACATTTATATATTCAGATTTTTATATAATTATTTCCTGTTTGGCACCTAATAATATGTATATATATATATATATATATATATATATATTCTTGCCCTAGTTCCCCGGTATATTAATGTACTAAATAAAAAAAAAAATATATATATACAGATTAATACAGTTATCATGTCTTGTGTTTATGTGTATTGTTGTGTGTGCTTATGTGCACAGACTTGTGTCACAACTGTTAATTTGTTGACTTCTGTGTTACCCGAGCAACAGCATTTTCCAATAGCTACAGTTCTTGGGCAGGACTTTATTTATCATTGTGTACCTACTGCGGACATGTTTCATCTGCAAGCTCCGTTGCTAGGCTTTATTGATCGGCTTGTCTGGCAGCTGAGAAATGGAGTATGGGGAGAGAAACGCTGTCTGCCCCAGAGAGCTCATGCTCCCTTATGTCACAGTCACACAAGACGACCTGAGTGAGAGCATGTTCAGGAAGAAGGTAACAAGATCTTTGAAGCAGGGCTAAAATGTGAAGCTTTACACACCAGTTTAACATTAGTGTGCAATCCTTTTTTAGCCTAGCACTATGTTGTTATTTATGCTGGCTATTAGCTTCAGCCTGTTGACATTGAGACGGCATGCGCCATTAAACAATTAAGAAGACTGTATGAACTCACTATATATATATATATATATATATATATATATATATATATACACTAATGTGATGGAAATGAGAAAGGAAACAAATAAAGCATTTCTCTTCCGCTGCCCTATCTAGTCCCACTATTATTTACAATTCAGAATCTGCTCCTTTTTCCCTGATTGCATATTTTTGTCATTCCTTATTTCGTTCCCTTTCCCGCAGACAGCAAGTGCTGAGTCAGGGGTGCGTAAGGAGCTGGAGCTGGTAACCAAGGTACGACTATGACTGTTTCCCCAGAGTGCCGGATCAGAAACAGAGCCCTGGGCCTTCCGTCCACTGGAGCGGACAGATAGAAAGGGTCTTATTTCCCTTAGTCCAGCACCCATCTTCCTGCCCTGCAACCAGCACCTGACGAAACACTTACACTCTTCCGTGCAACAACAGCACAAAATGCAGATTGATTATGACAGTATTTGTGTGTGTGTGTGTGTGTGTGCCAGTGTACAACACAGCTCTGTAGGGTTCAGTATTACTCACTGCAGCTTGTTAACGCTGCTGAAAAGACCAGATTAAACCTGCATGAACCGGCTGTTTAGTCAAGGAAGTCTTGGTGGTTAAAGCTAATTGACCCTTTAAAACCGTATGTCTCATTATCATGATCAATACCTTCCTAAAAACCCTTTGTATATGATGTACCACATGACTTTTGCCCCCTGGTGGATTATTCATATTCTTCAGGAAGTAGAAGGACTTTTTTGGTTTTTTAAAATGTCCACTCAAGTGTTTTGTAAAATGTTTTGATAGTGTAAAATTTTGTGAAATGATTGCTAATGTTGATAAATTAACAAAAATAGTAACTTTTATTTAGTTATTGATAGTTCAGAACGCATATTTAAACATTTACATTATTAATAGAAAATGTTTCAAATATGAAATACCAAGCATGAACTTCAGATATGTTTATATTAAGATATATTTAGAGTTGGAATTGATATTTATATGTATTTTTATATATGCATCTTTACCATTATATATGCATGAATTACAATTCAAAATTTGGGGTTGGTAAGATTTTTTTTAAAGAAATTAATATTTTTATTAGGCAATGACTTTAATGATTAATGATTTTTATTTCAAATAAATGCTGTTCTTTTGAACTTTCTATTTATCAAAAAAAAGTAAAAAAAAATAAAAATGCTGTATCGCAAAATTATTTAGTAGAACAACTGTTGATTACCAATTCAGTATATTAGAATGATTTCTGAAGGATCATGTGACACTGAAGACTGGAGAAATGGCTGCTGAAAATTAAGCTTTGAAATACAAATAGAAAACAGCTATTTTAAATTGTAATAATATTTCATAGTATTAGAGCTAATATTGTATTTTTGATAAAATAAAGCATAAGAGACTTTTTTCAAAGACATTTTAAAAATCCTCTAAAAAGACTCGAAAATCAAGATATTTTATGATGTCAGACTAGCATAATAATAATAGCATCTAAAACACAAAATAATGTACTTTATGTTGTATTGCTTGTCTTTTTAGCAGGGATCACTGGCATGAGGTTGGATTCATCGCTAAAGCTCATCTAAGTTTACTCTCGGACAACCTTAACAAGCACCGAAATCTCAAAACAACAAATTACTCTTACCCGTTCTGCATTGCAGTGGGGTCATAGGTCAGCGCCATGCCACTCTGAAAAACAAGACAGACAGGACAAAGAGTGAAAGATCGTTCTGGTGAAGCAAGTATCCTATAAAGTCTATTGAGTAATGCTGGCAATAGAACAGGGTCATCTAATATGGGCCGGCCAAGTGCTCTTTATATCTTTAAAAGCACATGGCCGAGACTTGTAGCTGTGGATCTATTACCTCAGAGCGCTGAGCTGTAATACCAGACGGGCTCGGGTTCGATACAGCACAAAGTTATTTGGTATTTACAAGGCTGCAGAAAGCATAGCTCATGTTGACAGAGCCGCACTAGCTAAGTGAATAAGGGGGGAAAGCTGGCCGCTTAGACCCGTATTGGACTGGAGCAGATAAACAACGCTCATATACTGCAGCTTGTCAGGCGCCAAGTTTTCCTCAGCGGGGGAGAAAACCTGGAGACTGGTGGGAAAACCATCGACCTAACCTATGTGTGACTGGACACTCTATCTAGTTAATGTGGACCCCTGGGGTTGCATATTGAAATACGCCTTCATGATAGAGTGCAGCCAAAGTCATGGCGGCTGCCAGCTCCTCATTATGGGCGCTCACGGTCTGGTCGGTATCTGGGCATGCTTCCCTGAACTGCCGCGTCATGCCAGCAGCTGGGGCTGCCCAGAAAATGCCAGTTGTTC
>JAFVLL020009410.1:5000-12500 GCA_021397915.2 Tor tambroides | reverse complement strand
GTTTGCCATTTTTGATTCCCAAAAGTGAAATAAAATTAAATTAAATTAAATTAAATTAAAAGATTTTTACATTTTGGTTTATTTACATATTTAAAAATTTAAGACACTTTAATACAATATAACAGGATATAATTCAATATTTACTTTGATTTTTGGGCCTTTGTGTTACAAAGATTGCCATAATCTGAAGAACCTTTTCCCACTTTAATGAACATTTTGTGCATCAGAAAGCTTGCACACTCTTTAAAATAAAGTTTCTGAAAGGTTGCAGTGATGCCATACAGAGAAACATATTAATGTTAATAATGTTCATAATGTTCAATGCCAGGTTTATTAGAAAACTAGTCAAATCCTCAATCAGAAGACGACACTCAAACGAGTCTCTACTCACTGTGTGACAGATCAGTCTTCTGGCATCTTTTATTTTCCAGCCTATTTTTAACTTCTGGAAATAAGCACAAGCTCCAGTTTCACACAAACGCGTTACGCAACAGAACTTCAGGATCTAATATCCAACACCTAACGCTCGCCTGCTTGGAAACATCGTTTTCACCATTTACTCTGCCTGTGCAAAGCATGCTGGGAACTGGGAAGAAATGGGTGTTACCTTTGTTCAGTTTAAGCAAGAAACAAAACTGATTTAGTCTGATAAACAGACGCCTCATAAAGTGCGTTTATTGAACAGCAGACGCTGAGATGCTCCTGGCCTCCTAGAAAGAGACTCCAGGAAAAACGAATCTAAAATAAGCAAATGAGGCGTCACAATTCTGTAAAGAAGAAGAAACTAGTTTGTATTGAACGCTGCGATGTTCAAGGAGTTTTGGTGCAAGGTCTGAGGAAACATACAGATCTGCAGTGTTTCATGAGATTACGAACTGGTTGAATAAAGAAGGGTCGCTTGCATCGAGCGAATAATGATAGATAAAAGCAAAGTAAGTGTTTGAGGCTTCATGTCATTATGTCAGAAATCAGTTTTATTATGAGCAGCGTTTGCCCTTCAAGAGCGAATGAGAGCATTCATGTACAAACGTCAGTCAAATACAACAATAAAATTAAATCAACATCAAAAAATAAAAACTTTCTATTGCAAGTGGTTTTGGATAATTCTGCCATGTAACTGCAACTTGTAAAAGATCATGACTTTTTATCTCAAAATTCAGATTTCTTTCTCATAATTCTGAATTTTAAAGATACAAACTTCTGAAAAAAGTCAGAATTAAGAAATCTTAACTCGCAACTGTGTTTGAGTTTGGAGGGGAAAAATTGCAGATGGAAACTCAGAATTTAGAGAAAAAAATAATAATTTTACAATTTCATAATTGCAGATGTAAACTCAGAATTGTGAGAAAAACATTGGAGAAAAAAAATCATAATTGCAGATGTAAACTTAGAATTCAGAGAAAAAAGTAAAGAAAAAATCATAATTGCCGAATTTAGAGAAAAAAAATAATAGGAAAATATAATTTGCAGATGTAAACTCAAAAAATTGGAGAAAAAAATATTTAAATATAAATATATTTAGAAAAGAAATATATTTAATAATTGCAGATGTAAACTTAGAATTCAGAGAAAAAAAATTGGAGAAAAAAAATAGTTAAATATAAATATATTTAGAAAAGAAATATATTTAATAATTGCAGATGTAAACTCAGAATTCAGAGAAAAAAAAAAGATTAAATCATAATTGCCGAATTTAGAGAAAAAAAAATAATAGGAAAATATAATTTGCAGATGTAAACTCAGAATTTAGAGAAAAAAATTAGAGAAAAAAAATAGTTAAATATAAATATATTTAGAAAAGAAATATATTTAATAATCGCAGATGTAAACTTAGAATTCAGAGAAAAAAAAAAGATTAAATCATAATTGCCGAATTTAGAGAAAAAAAAATAATAGGAAAATATAATTTGCAGATGTAAACTCAGAATTTAGAGGAAAAAAATTGGAGAAAAAAAATATTTAAATATAAATATATTTAGAAAAGAAATATATTTAATAATCGCAGATGTTAACCCAGAGTTCAGAGAAAAAAAGATTAAATCATAATTGTGAGATAAACTCAGAATATGGGGAAAAAATGAAAGAAAAATCATAATTGCGAGATGTAAATTCAGAATTCAGAGGGGAAAAAATGAATTAAAAAATTGTTGTGAGATATAAACTCAGAATTCTCAGGAAGTCAAAGTCATGAAACATACAATCAATCCTGAGTTTATAACTTACAAAACCATCTGAACTGTGCGAATTACCTTTGTTTTTTATTCCATAATTACTCACAGCACTCTTTAACTGTGTCTTGATTCATTGAGCATCAGCGTACAAACAATAAGACTTCTATCATTTCAGGAGAAAAAGTCTTTCTGTATTTCAGGTGATCAGGGATTGGTTTCCAGATAGATTTCTGAAGATCTGTCATCTGCTCAGTGATTTTCTGACCCCTAAAGACAGTAGCTGAGTCTGTATTTGAATGAAATCATTGAGCTGAAGGACTCAGAATCTGAGCTGCATCACGTCTGGTGTTCAGACAGCAGGGTTTATGTGAATGATAATAATCTGAATGCAGATTCATCTCTATCTGAATATGAAAAGCACATCTGAAAACAGACATCGTTAACACCAGCACATCTGTTCCACAAAACAGATTTAGTATTTATTTATTTTTTTAATTTTAGTATCTGTTAGATCATTTTATAGTTTTTGCTGCCATTTAGAATTAGATTTTTTTTTTTCTGTTTAATTGTAGTTATTAGTCATTTTGTTGTGTTTGTTATTTTTATTAGCATTTATTCATTTTTATTTATTAGTTTTATTTATTTAGTTTTAGGTATTTTAATTCTTCAACTTTAAATGTAAATGAGATATGTTGCCTTGGCAAACAGCTGAAATAAAATGTAATAAAATAACTAACTTAAACCAGTTTAAATATTATTTGTTTTCAGATTTGTTAATATTGAATTTGAAGAAGACTGTATTTATTTATTTATTGTATTTTCATTATAATTTTAGTGCTTTGTGTGTTTCTTAAATGTCTATATATATATATATTTATATATATAAATGTGAAACTGAGAAATGTTGCTTTGGAAACTAGTTGAAATAAAATAAGTTTAAGTTTTTTTTATTTTCATTTTAGTTCATGTTTATGGCAAGTAATGAAAATTAGTTTTTATGGTTTTAGTTGATGATAATAACCCTGGTGTGAGAAATATTAATTTTTTAAATAGTTTTCATCTTTTTTCCATTTGTATTAGTTCTTTTTTAATGCCTATATAGAATTTATTTATTTTTTATTTATTAGTTTTAGTTTGATTTCGTTTTAGTTATGTTAGCATTTTAACTAAACTAAATGGAATTATTTTTTTAGTTAACATATATTTCATTTCAAGTAGCAAAAATGCATTTTCATGGTTTTAGTTTTAGTTAATGATATTAACCCTGAGTCTGAACAGCAGGCTCATTTTGTCAGGATTTCTTCTGAGGCTCATGTTTGTTTGTGTTTATGGTCACATGAGCTACTGTACAATCTTAATGAGGAGCGCATGATCGAGGTTCAGATCCAGACACGAGCCTCAAAATCCCTGACGAGAAACAAGAGAAAGAGTGGCTCATCTGGGAAACCCTGCTGATGGAGAAACACGTCCTTCAGATGCTTTTGTTCTTTATCAGTCTGATAATGGCTCACAACCAGTGATGGGAATAACGGCGTTATAAATAAACGGCGTTATTTTTTCTAGTAAGGAGTAATCAAACGAATTACTGTTTCCCCCGTTACAACGCCGTTACCGTTACTTACAATAAAATGCGGCGTTACTATAATTTATTATAATATTATTATAATTTTATTTTTCATTTCATCTGAATGCGCAGTGTGCAGTAACTGTATTTGACGTACCGTAAACTCTAGTGTGAAGCTGCCGTCGCTTTCTCACACACACACACACACACACACACACACACACACACACACACACACACACACACGCAAAGAAAGATACAGAGCAAGAGAGTCTTACATACCATGCAGAATTGACGCGCTACATGTAAACGATATTCTTTGTTGTATTTTCCTGTCAGAATAATCGAGTTCCTTTGGAATTTTTTTAAGAACTGCCGGTTTCTCTGGTAGTGGGCGGAACTAATGTGCAAACGACAATCTCATTGGCTGGTCCTCACCTATTGTCGTCCCTGTTTTGATTTCAGCAAATCAATTCGAGCGAACACAGACAACGTGATTAATATTCATGAACCCAGCAGTTTATTAATCCTTAGTGCGTTTTATATTGTTAGTAGTAGAATTCGTGGTAGTTTTATCTTATCACTATTATTTTTAGTTTTTTCCTCCTTTTTTTATAGAAACACTAAATGACAAACAATATCTTAAGCACCACCACCAGTCCTAAGTTCAGTCAACATGACAAATGTGACCCTGGACCACAAAAACAGTCATAAGTGTCAATTTTTCAAAATTGAGATTTATACATGTATGGTTTGTTAGGATAGGACAATATTTGGCTGAGATACAAATATTTGAAAATCTGGAATCTGAGGGTGCAAAAAAATCAAAATATTGAGAAAATCACCTTTAAAGTTGTTCAAATGAAGTTCTTAGCAATGCATATTACTAATCAGAAATGAAGTTTTGATACATTTATGGTAGAAAATTTGATAAAATGATTTTCTATGGAACATGATCTTAATATCCTAATGATTTTGGCATAAAAGAAAAATCAATAATTGTGACCCATACAATGTATTTTTTTACATTAAGGTAAATGACAAACAATATCTTAAGCACCACCACCAGTCCTAAGTTCAGTAAACATGACAAATATGCATTCATACGTGGTTATTCTAATTACTAAAGTTCTATTATCTTATAATGCTAAATTATCATAATATCATATTATAATACTCACTGATGCTTAGTGTCAGATTTATATTGAATTTGATAGGTGTCTCTCACATTGTCCCACAGAAACATTAAAATAGTGTAGATTAGTGTACAATATTTTATAAAAATTATTTATTCTATTTAGTGTCCATTTCATTCATTTAACACATTTAATATTGGGGGCATCCAAGTTATTTGACATATTTGGACATTTTTCTTTTAAAAAGTAATGCAATAGTTACTTTCCCTGGTAATTAGTTACTTTTATAATGATGTAACTCAGTTACTAACTCAGTTACTATTTGTGAGAAGTAACTAGTAACTATAACTAATTACTTTTTTAAAGTAATGTGCCCAACACTGCTCACAACAGATATGAATCATTCTAGAATTTAAGGTACATTTCACATCAGGAAAACTGTATAAACAATAAAACAACTATTGCATTCTGTTTATATATTTCTAAATGCCAATATATTTTAAATATATGCTAAATGTACATTATAAACAGCGAGCATACATATATATATATATATATATATATATATACACACACACACACATATATATATGTGTGTGTGTGTGTGTGTGTGTGTGTGTGTATATACTTTTCTTTTAAAATCACTAAACAACACTTTAATAATAACAAATAAGATGTTTTTACTGTTAACGTCTATGTTCATGATAAAGATAAACTGAAAAACGTAAGTAAGTTTATAGTTCAGGTGAATAGTATGCATAAAATATGATATGAGAATTTTTTTTTTAGAAGAAATATAATTATCATCAATTGATATGAAATGTAAACCCTAAATATATGTTATAAACAGTGAATATATATTTAAATAAACAATATAAAATATATATTTATTCTTATATATATATATATATATATATATATATTTTTTTTTTTTTTTTTTTTTTTTTTTTTTAAATATCAGAAATATATTTGTCGAAAATATATTTACAATTTTGAAACATATTTTAGCAAATATATTTTTGGCCCTTTTTGTATATTTTAAAAAATATTTCCTTTTTTTTTTTTTTTTTTTTTTTGCTGTATGGGTTATTTTTTGTCCAAACATACACACAGCAGCAGCAGGAAGCAATCTGATTACATCTGGAAACAAACGAGAGGGCACGATAAGCCATGAAATATTGATAAAGGACAAAGATGCGGAAGGAGGAAGCGCTTTCCAAACAAACAGCAGCCCGAGGTTATGAAGCTAAAGCTTGAGCGCTTATTTTATCGACACGAGCAGCTCAGCTGAGTTTCCATTCGTCACCAACTGGAGATCAAACCCTGCAGCACAGGACTCCTTACTGTACTCAGACTTTAACCCAAAAACTGCTGCTTGCATTAATATTCATTCTCAGATTCTGCACTGTGCAGTTTGCCTGGTTTTGGCCCATTTTTCAAGGGTCTGATGACAGATTCTATTTCTAGTCGGTCTGATGTTGTGAAAATTAATAATCCAGCCATCCATTGTTTAGTACTTCTTATCCATGCATTATTTTGCTTTACCTCTTGAGTTTCTTGAGCTGTTCAGTCGTTCTCACTCGCTGCATCAGTGAGGAGTTTATTCAGGAAATGTGCCACTTCTTTAAATGATTCATGAGGACGATCTGAATAACATCAAGTATAAACCAACAACACATTACAATAATACTCCACTGTGTTAAAGCAAAACAATACGAGATTATAGAATCTATAATTCAGTAAACAAAGACTTGAATTCTGAATTCTCTGTGTATAGCTGCTGCAAGTAGTGTGCTGTAAAAAATCATTTTTTAAAGATGTAAATAAAGATTATTGTATGTTTTATAAAAATAACAACTATTTCAGTTTACTATACTTTTTTTGGAATACAGATCAGAACTGCATTTATAATGATTTAATTATGTTTAACTTTATATATTTTAATATTGCAATATTTTTGGAACATTGTAAAATATGTTCCTTGCTGAATTTGACATGTGCACATATTTTCTCAAATTGAAATACTGTATTAAGAGGAAAAAATATATTTTTAATAATTATATATATATTTTTAAATTATATATATATATATATATATATATAATTTAATAATAATATTTTAATAATTTTAATTTATATTTTTAAAATATATTTTCAAAAATATGCAAAAAAGGGCCATAAATATATTGGTAGAAAATATATTTACATAAATATATTTTGAAATTTATTTTAGTAAATATATTTTTTGGCAATTTTCTGTATATTTTGAAATATTTTCCAAAATATATTTGAAAAACATATATTTTGTTGTATGTTGCTCACATTCTAGTGATGATTTACCAGTCAGATTATGGAAGTGAAAACTTTATTCATATTCTCTACAGGGAAACTGATTTTTAATGAAAGCATATAAATCCTTAAACACAGACCTGTTGTGAGTTCCAATGGAATATGCTTTTGTTAAACTAATTTGCTTGCATTACTTCAACTTATTTTTAAAATAATCATGTTTAACAGCAAAATGTGACCCATAATGCTTTGCAGAAAATTCTACCAATCAGAGTCGTTTAGTTCATTTAGGTTTTGCTTCAAATCAAAGATTGTAATGTAGTGATTCACTTTGTAGCTG
>JAFVLL020009409.1:121526-192227 GCA_021397915.2 Tor tambroides | reverse complement strand
CAGCCAATTCCATCAAACCTCTACAACTAATCCAAAATGCCGCTGCAAGATTAATCTTTAATGAGCTGAAAAGAACGCACGTCACACCTCTGTTCGTCAGTTTGCACTGGCTACCTATAGCTGCTCGCATAAAATTCAAGGCATTGATGTTTGCCTACAAAACCACCTCTGGCTCTGCACCCCTTTACCTAAATTCAGTACTTCAGAACTATGTGCCCTCTAGAAGCTTGCATTCTGCAAGTGAACGACGCATTATTGCGCCATCCCAAAGAGGCACAAAATCACTTTCACGGACTTTTACATTAACTGTTCCCACCTGGTGGAATGACCTGCCCAACTCAATCCGAGCAGTCCTTAGAGAGTCCTTAGCCATCTTTAAGAAACAGCTAAAAAAAACATCTCTTCCATCTTTATTTAACACTCTAACTCTAGTACTCTCTATTCTATTTTATCTATCTGTCTTCTTTTTATTTAAAAAAAAAAACACACCCTCTATCAATTGCATATTTATTCTCTAACTGCTAGTTTTTCTTTAAAAACTAACACTAGTTCGGTGTACATTTTAGGACATCCTTAGACCTTAGTCATATGACAAAAAGGCATCATGCCTCAGACTAAAAGACTTCAGCCATTGGACTAAACGGCATCGCACCTCAAACCGAAAGGCTTCAGGTCTCAGGAAAAACAACGGCAGGTGTCAGGTCTCGTACGATTAGACATCGGGCGAAACGGCCTCAGACAAAAAGGCATCAGACACAAAGGCATCAGGCGAAACGGTACATTAAAACAGTACTCAAAACAAAGTACATTAAGGCTATTTAAAAAAAATATATTTTTATAACATTTATATTCTGTTGGATTTCATCCCATCAACATCATCCTTCAATTGTCTTTTTTTTTTAAATCTCCTGACCCCCGCCCCAAATAATTGTGTGTGTTATAAATGTGTTATGACATTCATTTTATGTATTTATATGTAATATAAATATATATAATATATTATATGTTTATATGTAATCCTATGACAATGTTCTTTATGTAATTGAGAGAGATAGACTGAAGTTAAGCAGTACCTGCTGTATATTTTCTTACAGTTTCAATCAAATGTTACACTGGTTATGCTCAAACAGATCATCCCGATTGACATTGGTCTACAGAAAAACAGCAATGGCCTGAATGAAAATGCAAATTCAATTTTTAACAGTAGGCGTGGAACAGCAAAGCCGTTTCCTCAGTAAAATCTGTACACAAAGTAGTGCTCTGCTTACAATGCAGTCTAGCCCCAAAGATCTCTTTAGCCTAAATAAACTACAGTTTGCCAGCATACAAGCCATGTTGTTTGGCAAACTTTCTTAAACGTGCAGACAAAATTCGCAAAAAATACAAATTTACAAAATAATCACAAGCTCTACCTGTCTCAACCACTGCGTATGTAACGGCAGGGAAGCAGGGAAACAAACTTCCATCTGAGTTAGTTTCACCAGATGCCTTTTTGTCTGAAGCCGTTTCACCCGATGCCTAATTGCACGAGACCTGACACCTGACGTTGTTTTTCCTGAGACCTGAAGCCTTTTAGTCTGAGGCATGATGCCTTTTCGTCATATGACTGAGGTCTAAGGATGTCCTAAAATGTACAGCGTACACTAGCTTTCTTTTTTCTATTCTATCTACTTTTCTTTAAAAAAAAAAAAAAACCTTGCTATGTGTACTGCGTTAGGCTAACCGAGACTTGTCATAGCGCTTGCATGTTGTTGCTCTTTTGTTGGTTTTGATTGCTTCTATTGTCCTCATTTTTAAGTCGCTTTGGATAAATAAATGTAAATGTAAGATATCAACTGAGAATTTGGACTTTTTTTACAATTCTGAGTTAACATCTCACAATTCAGGCTTTATTTCTGAATTCTGAGTTTACAATTGGAATTCTGTTTTTTTTTTTCCCCCACAAGGTAATAAAAAAAGTAATTGCACCTTTTTATCTCACAATTCAGACTTGGAGTTCTGAGTTTAGATCTCAAAATTCAAACCTTTCCTTCAAGAATTGTGAAATGCAAACTCAGAATTGTGAGAAAAAGCAGAATTAAAAAGTCGCAATTACCGTTATATTTTCTTATCCCATGGCAGAAACAAGCTTCCATAGCAGACACGTGTAGATTTAATGCATCTCAGTGAGAGCATGACCTTTCTAGCTGCATCAATATCATTTGCATTTGGCGTGCACCGCTGCATTTTTACAGTCCTTCAGTCCACTCCAGTACTGACCAGCTTGTGTGCTGTGCTTCTTCCCAGCAAAAATTTGCCCAGTTCTCCCCATGGAACCTCCCTATTTTTAAGCAGCCTACTTCTTATAATAAACCTCTCTTAGGTCTGTGACGCATCAGAAGTTTGCACAAAATCCACATAACAACTTTTTTGCTTTAAAGTTGCGAGTTTCCAGCTGAGGTACAAAGCAGCTAAGAAGACTGTGGGACCTTACTTTGAATTTTGAGGGAAGTGTTTCTTTGTGGCTTCAGGTTTGGCATTAAACTGCAGCTTTTTATCTGGTTGTCGGCTGTGCAAACTCTACTTTTGTCTTCGTGTCTAAAACTTGGATGCTTGAAGATCTTCTAACTCATGCACAATTATGTGGATCAGATTGAGTAACTCATGCTGACCTGCCTTAGATTTCCAGTGGGACGGTTTCTATTTTCTCACTCTCTCTCTGTTCTTGCTCCACTCTTCCATTCTATTCTCTCTCTTCACATCTGAAGCAGCTGCAGCTTTGCCTCTCGTCTGCAGCTGAAGGCATCTGGTCTAGGGTTCTCAATGTAGACTCCTTTTTAACGTTAAACTCCCCAAGGCAACTCAGCACGGAGATGTGGGCGACCTTGCCAAAGTTGACTCGATGATGACGTGAGCTGAAGTTTCCTTCTTCATCTATGCAACGTCATCGCTCCTCAAGTTGGCGCTAATAAGCATCTCCTCATCTGGATACTGGAGATAATGGCTTTTCTGATTATCTTGCTGAATGGTCATTCCAGCTTTATGAAGACTCCTGCACTAAGATCAAGAACATCTCATCGTTTTGTTTGAGACGTATCTTAATTTAAGAGATGGGGCGTGACAGGGGTTTCTCCAAGCGTTTTCGGTAAGAAAAACCTTCTAGGATCAAGCAGAAGCTAGTTTCAGAAATTGAGGTTTGATCAAATTTCTAGAGAAATTGTAACCCTTAGAATTTATGCAGTTTCACGCAATATTGGACTATAGACAGGGAGCAAATAGAAAAGATAATAAAGCTTTGAGACCTACTGTGAAATTCTTTCTACTTGTTGTTGCCATTTTACTTTAAAACCGTATTAACTCCTCATTTGGCCTTGTTGTTGAGCTTGCTTTCTTTAATGATGAATTTTCCATCATTTAAGACTTGTTAAGAGAATGTTAATCAGTTTGTAAATGCATGGCATGCTTTGTTAGCGTCAGTTGAGGTATTCAAAGATACTAAATAGGTTTAGAGATCACTTGTGTTAATAGACATCTTTTATTGTTGAATATGTTCTTCATTCCCACCTTCATTCATTTTAAAAAGTGTGTCCTTGATCTGTGTTCCCTCCCCTCTCTGACCCTCTCTCGGGGTTAATTTTAGATTTTCTGTGACCTCCTTCTAATTGAGGGCATCCTGAACTAAATAAAAGTTAACTTTGAGAGAAATGTGGATTTAAGTTGAATTAGGAGTTTTTGGGGAAACTTTTGCAAATTAATTCACTGATGACAGTATGTACTTGTAATACTTCCACAATGCAGTAGTACTTGAGTACATTATTGACTTGATCATGTTTGATTTTAAATCTTATAGATATTAGTTTTAGATTAGTATTAGTTAGTTGGTAGTCTTGGATTATAATGTCTCAGTACCACTGCTGGGCCGTGAGCTCTTCAGATGCAAGAAAACCAGCATAAGTTGTGTATAGAACGGCTAAAATGTTTGTATTTCCAATTGCGAAAATTGCATTTTGTGATCCAAGATTCACCCTAGTATGATATTCTTGTGATTAGATACATTGAAGGAATCATTTAGTGGTTCTCAACAGTTTGGTCATGACTCAAAAACAGGTTGTAGCTCTGGTCTGATCAGATAACGCTAAGAAAAAACAATGCTAAATGCAAATAATAAAATGCCATGATATAATTATGCATAGTTATAGACTTTATGTAGCTCCGCCCATTTTCAGCGCTACACTTATTGTCTTCTGTCTTTTGCTTGTATTTCCACAGCATGAAGGTAAGGTCGTATGATTTTATGAATGAACTACTCGTTTTAAGATCTTCCTGTCTACTTATATTTGTAATAACATCTGCTTCTAACATTGCAATGCACATGATAATTTTCATTAACTCTACAATAAGCAAATCCACTTCACCAGCTAATTACTCTTCAACAGTGATGAAAAAAACGGAAGTTCAACGACAAAAAAACTAAAGATGGTCTTGTATGCGTAAGTTCTATAGAATGGCTAAATAAACAGGCTTATAAACATTTATAGAAGACACAATTCTTTTTTTGTTGTTGATGTCTCTGGATTATTAGGGGCCAAGCACCGAAGGTGCGTAGGCACCTATTGTATCCGTTGGTGTTCTTTTTCTTCTTCTTCTTCTAGAACCGTTTGTGGGAAAGTTGTAAAATTTGGCACACTGATAGAGGACAGTCTCAATACTAACCACAGCAAATTTGGAGTCTCTATCTTAAACTCTCTAGCGCCACCACTTGTCCAAAGTTTCAGTCATGTTTATGCTAATAACTTTTGAACCGTAAGCAACAAAATGAAAATTCTTTTTTCCTCTGAATCCTTGGTCAAATGAAGTCCAAATTTCAATTTTTGTTTTTTCGCTATTTTCAATTGTTCGTAAAACCTACTTTTTCAAACTCGACCTAGACGGTTCGTCCGATTTTCACAAAAATTGGCTCAGATCATCTTCAAACAATGATGGCAAAAAGTTATGGAATTCAAGCTGATTCGCTTAGCCGTTCTCGAATAATTCTACGAAAAGCATGCAAAAATGGATGCGAGGCTATATCTCCGCAACGGTTTGGCATATTGAGACCAAACTTGGTGTGTGTTATAACAAGCATGACCTGAGGCTACCTGCAGTGTTTCGCCACTGTGCCACCTAGTGGTCAGGAGATATGAAAAATGGCTATTTTTGCTTTTAACTTCTCAATGGTTTGGCCAAAATTCACAAAACTGGTCTTGTTAGATTCAGTGGATCATGCCGAGTCGAACCATATCCAATTTTCCCATGTCAGCCATTTTGGGCGTCGGCCATTTTGAATTTTGTAGTAAAATGCTATATTTTGCGAACGCATTGATGTATCGTTACAAAATTTGGTATGGGTCATCAGTACGATGCCCTGAAGGAGCCTGAGAAGTTTTGAGGCAGTGCCACCTAGTGGTAAAATCAAATATTCACATGCTTATAACTTTGGGTGTGGTCGACTTATTTTCACTGGAGTCACCTTTTTAGACTCCTGAATCCTTGCCGAGTCCAGCGGTACCAAATTTACCAGGTTTTGCCTTATGGTTTGTGCAACGGTGCATTTTAGCGCTTAAAAAACATTTGCCAATATCTTAGAAACCGTTACTCCGATCGATACAAAACCACCGTAGGAAATTTGAAAACATAGCATGCCGACTAAATGTTAATGCCCAATTGCCAAAATTTTGATAGTAAGTGGAACAAAAATGCAAACAAAGTCGACAGTCAGTCATTTTTTCTCCTCTCGTATATAAAAATGTCTATAACTCCAAAACAAAATGAGATATTTTCACCAAATTGGACACACATATGTATGGGCACACTCTAAAGACAAATAAAACATTTGGTGGGATTTTGCCTCTTGGTGGCGCTATAATTGAACAAAATATGAAATTGCCATTGACTACAATAGAGTATTATGACATAAAATGTTATATTTTTCGAATGCATTGGTTTACCATTACGAAACTTTGTAAGTAACATCGAGACCATGACCTGAAAGTACTCAAAAAGTTGTGAGACAATGCCACCTTGTGGTCAAAAGTTATAATTACATTTCAAATAAATGCTAATAGCTTTGTGTGTATTTTGCCTATTGTAATGAGACTGGTATTAATAGATTCCTTGGGTCATGCTGAGAACAGTGATACCAATGTTGCCATAGCCAAATGTCCTATCCGCCATTTTGATTTTCTTTAAAAACCTACTTTTTCTAACTCCTCCTCAACCGTTTGTCCGATTTTCACCAAAATCGAATCATATCATCTTCCGACCATGTTCACAAAAAGTTATGGATTTTGTGTTGATAGGCAAAACCGTTTTCGCATACCACAGCAACGAATTTGAGGCATCATGCCAAAATGACACTTGAGGCTGTATCTCTGCAATGCTTTGCCATATTGACACCAAACTTTGTGTGTGCCATTGTCACCTCACACAGAACACACCACATCGATTTCATAACAGTGCCACCTGTTTGTCAAAAGTGATAAGTCATTCAATCATATTACTAGTAGTTTTATATGATTTTTCAGCCATTTGGACTACAATCATCTTAAAATGGCTTCAATTACTCATTGATACAGTTGGTCTGATGCTTGCTTCTGTAGTGCTTGGCTCCGTAATTGCTGCTTGCAGCTATATTTGTTATTAAAATATATTTATAGCATTTATGTTTTGTATAATATTTGTTAGTAATATTGTTTGGTCTATGCTCTTCATGATAATATTAATCAATTTTATTGTTTTATTTTAAGGACCCTTTTTGTTTTTGCACAGTACACAATTTTGGCACCGTGTTGGCTCGCCATTTGTTGTCCGAAGAAAGATTTGTGTCCAGAAGCAAAAGCGGTTCTGAAGCAGTGTTTGAGATGATTGCAGCTGGAAGATTAACCCAGAACTGAAGCTCTTGAGCTGCTTCTGGGCTGTGCGTCCCCTGCTGATGCTGTGTCTTGTGACAGTGTCCTTAATGATGCATGGGTTCATTTCTTTTTATGGCATATCTTTGGCATTTTATGATGAGTCAAAATAGTCTAGTGGGTAATTTATACTAATCTAGTGATTATATGATACATTTAATACTTTAGGTCATATTTTTCACTCACAGAAGATAATGTTTATAACTTGGAATTTTTATTTTTTTTAAGGATGGTGAGAATTAAAAATTCAGAGAGGGCTTATATCACAGAGGGCTAAAAAGCAACTTTAATCATTCATCCTCTCAGGACTTCAAAATGCCCATCAGACATCTTTCTGAAGTCACCTGCTTACCTGCTTAGCTTTTGAAGTCGATCAAACAGGATATTTTTACCCACCCCTCTTCACAGGACAGAAAACAAACACTTCATTGCATCACATGAGCTCTTTTTTCTTTCATAGCAGGTCACAAACATCTCCGTAATCCGGTGTAATTATAGCACTTTCTCATAGCTGTCCCTCCTCCTCCATTTGCCTGTGTGTCTCCATCCAGTGTTTCTCTCAGCAGGCTAGAGAGTATGTTCACACGCCTGAACAGTTTCTCCTCTGTGACTCCGTCTGCTGTGTGTGTGCCATGTTTGTCAGGATCTTCATACCTAAGAAGCACAGGCAGCGCTTTGATGAGATGGTCTCCCAGAGTTTGATTAGTCGCCTGAGGGGGCGAAGCTTCAGCGAGCACAGGAACAATCGCCTACGGCGCAGCCGGAGCGAAGACCACCCCGAACGGCTGCTGTCTGTGTCCACTCGAGCCAGCTCTGTGCCCCGGACCGCCAACGAGGAAGTGGTCATGCCTCCTGCCCGTGGTCTCCGCAAGACCACCTCACTCATCTCAGGCCACTCCAGCTCCTTCTCTACCCGCAGGTCAGTGGAAGTGTTGCACTGGGAATAGTTATAAATTTTTCTTTTTTTTTTTTTTTTTTTGCATTTTTTACTGATGTGGTAGAATTTTAATTGCCTTTTGCTTTCATATTTTGTCCTTTGATGTTATATATTTTCATAATTCATATATTTGTTCATATTTTGAGTTTTTCCAGTGTCTTTAATAGTCTTCTTTAGTAGACATATACATTCTCAAGTTTTATGTTTTCCAATAAATCAGATAGATAGAAGTTTTCAAAAATAATATACTACACACATAGTTTTCTTTTATTTTTTTTAATGTTTTTATTGATTACAATTTATTTTAAGGTGTCTTTGTTACAGTGTAATTATGCAATACACACATACTTTTATTTTACTTTTTTATTTTATTCACACTTTTTAATTTTATCTATGCTTTTATTGGCTGTATTTTATTTTAAGGTGTCCTTGTTACAGTGTAATTATACATTCAAGAACTAAGTAATATTAATTAATGTGTAATGTACAACATACTATTAGGGTTTGGTTCAGGGTTAGCTGCATGTAATTATGCATAATTTACTGTTATTACTATTATAAGTACATGTATAACAAACACACTGTAAAATAAAGTGTTATGCTTTCATTTTATTTTGCTATATTTTATTTTCATTTGTTTTTGTTACTTAATTAGATTCATATAAATATAATGCTGGGTGATGGACAGATAAATTGATAAATTGATACATTAATTAACTGAATGCACTGATTTATAGAAAATCATCCCTTCTTGTTGGATTTCCGATTTTCACAACTGCTGTTGGCTGTAAATGTAGATTTTATTCCACTGCAATATTTCACTCTTACAATTCATGTTATATTTAGTCATGCTTTTTGACACCTGTATATGTGTGAGAGCGTAAATATGACACATCAAGATTCATCCTCATTATAGCCTATATTATGCTTTAAACGTTACTAGACTTGTGTACAGTATTTCAGAAACATGAATTAATTCTCTGTTAAGCCTGTGTCTCTATTAAGCCTGTGTCTGATGCATAAAAAAAAAGGTGGGAGGATGTGAAATCCTGTCAATCATTAGTACAATACATACTTATTGATATGTTTCAAGGAATGCAGGTGTAGTTTCTTTTTAATAATGTAGGAAAACTAAAAGTGTGGTTTTATTGGACTGAAGAATTGCTAGCTGTTTGCATAATGACAGCATATGCACACTGATATTCATAGAGCCACAGAGAGAAAGGAAATTAAGTCTGTGGAAGAAGAGCTCTTTATAATCAGAAGCAAGATCCCAGCATATGACTGTAGTGGAAGAAATTCAAAGCTTGTCTGACTATATCTATTATTAACACTAACTATAGAAAACACAACAAACAGTATTGATTATATAATATCTGTGACATTTGAGATAAAATGTGGCAGAATATGTTTGGTCATTGTTCAGTAAAATTACACTCTTGTACTATGACAAAAACATGCATTATGCCACTTTTTAACTCATAGATACTATATGTGTATGTATACTATATCTTTATCATATAGATATTTTGCAATAATATAAAATGAATATTAATTTAACAAACAATTATATTAGTTAATCTGTATTATATAGTGATTCGAGATGTTCTGCTTGACATCTTTATGTTGTATTCATGTTTTTTTTTTCATTATCATGTTTCACTAGGACAGTACGGGTATACAAAGGGAACCAGAGTTTCGGGTTTACTCTGCGTGGCCATGCTCCTGTCTGGATTGACTCTGTAATACCAGGTATGAAATGAACCAAAATGGTCATGGTTATAAGTTAAGTGTCTTATTTCGATGTTGAAACATTTAATATTTAATTAAGATTGATTGATCGATTAATTAAGATTGTTGTTCTACAATATTATTCTCTTAGTATTTGCAAACGTGTTTTCACAAGCGAAGAGTTTGTGTCTTGTGGTGCATTTATTTTAGTTGACATTCTACTACAAAACAGGGCTATTTTAGAAAGATGAAAAAATATAGTTTGGACATGAAACAAGTGAAGGGGAGTCAATTATCAGACATATTACTGAAGCAGATGACGTGAATGCTAAAATCATGAAAGTTCTGTCATTTCTGACTCATGGCGGCCATTAAAAAGTTAGACGGCAGAAACTGGCAGTGTGCAAGAACAGCAGGAGACGAGAGAGAGAGAGAAACAACAAGACACAACAGAAGACTCTCCACAGGCTGAGTCAGAGGGGCACAGGTGGTAGAGCTCTGTTTTTATCTAGCACAAATCCTTTTAGATTCACACTTTTCCCACATCCATTCTTGGGCAGGAAGTGACAAACACCCAAGCTGCAGTGTCTTGACTTCTGGATCTCACGTCATTTCAAAGGGCATTTCATGAGCACAGCTTAATCTCAGTTGGAGCCCATATGATCTTCTGTAGTTACTTTCTGCTTAGTTTGTTGCCATTCCTCCTGCAGGCAGCCCTGCTGAGAAGGCAGGTCTCAAACCTGGAGATCGCATCCTGTTTCTCAATGGATTGGACATGAGGTGAGGCTTGTGGTTGGGTTGCATTGGAATACATTGCTTTTATCCTAATGTGGAACTGAAATAAAAGGGGCTTTCGCACTGCATAGTTCTAGGAACTAGCCAGCAGGGTCGCTAGAACCAATTTCCCCCTCAGGCCATTTTCCTGGTTGCATTCTCACCAGCAGCAGGAACTCTGAAGCGGCCAACAGTGACATCTTTATTCACGGCATTTACCATCATCAAAAACCGGAGAATGAAGGCCATGATCAGAACTGTTTTTGTTGAGTGTCGTGGGTTTCTTAATAATGGAGATGGAATGTACAATTTATGTGATTGAAAGAGCATGAAAATCTGACTAAATCTCCTATGACAACTTAGTGTTATCATCGAGGCTGAGAAAAGAATACAATGCTGCAGACAACAGGTAAATGCCGTTATCGCTGTTCTCCATGTTCATGGAGTAAATATTTTTATAAATGTCGGGTTGACAATGTTTTGTATGCGTTTGACCAATCAGCGTACACTTATGTCACTGGTAGTTCCTATAGAACTGTTTTAGACCCTATTCTGAGGTAATAGATAAATTAGTTCCCCCAAATGGAGTTCCTAGAACTAAAACCGCTCCTACGGTGTGAACACGCCAAAAAGCAGGAACTTCTGCCAATGGTTCGAGGAACTACGAAAAAGTTCCTCCGGTGCGAAAGCGCCTAAATTCTAAAGCAAGCATCACTATTATTATGCATTATTCATCTTTCTCTCAGGAGCTGTTCACATGAGAAAGTGGTGTCCATGCTGCAGGGGAGTGGGGCAATGCCCAGCCTTGTGGTTGAAGACAGCCCGCCAGCCTTCACTATGACCGAACTCGAACAGGTTGATGTTTCTCCCCGCTCCCGTGCTCCTGTGCTTAGCTCCCTTCAGTGGGTCGCTGAGATCTTGCCTCCGAGTATCCGCGTACAAGGTCGCACCTTCAGCCAGCAGCTTGAGCACCTTCTCACACTCCAAGAGAGATACACCATCTGCAAGGCCCTAGAGGCCTTCTTCCAGCACAGGTGAAGGACATAATCATAATATTTTAGTGAAAGAAAGGGTATTCTCAGATGGTAATGTTTCTATTGAACATTGTGTGAAACCTGATTTGATTCATTTTTCTTCTGTGTCTTTTAGAAATGTAGACACTTTGATTGTGGATGTCTTCCCTGTGTTGGATACCCCAGCAAAACAGGTGATTTGGCAGTTCATTTACCAGCTGCTGACTTATGAGGAGCAGGAACACTGCCAGAACAAGATCTCGCGGTTCCTTGGCTATAAAGTTACACGTGAGCCCTTCTTTGTCTTGTCATTCCTCTTCAATCTGTGTAGAGTATAAGTACATACATATGCTTGCATGTATTTATTATTGGTGGTGCCAACAGCAGAACCTGAACCTCCAGCCCATGAGCCTCATAGGCGCAGCAGCTCCATGAAAGTGACAGGAACTACCTACAGGAGTAGTGTGAGGGGACGCAGTTCAGATGATCTGGTTATCGGCACTCACCTGGGCATGGGTAAGCTGTCTTCGAACACTATGTTGCATTACACATTATAATGTAGGACAGCGGTTTACAGTTTGCTGATGCCATTGATATCTTACTATTATAAAACTAAGGCTGTCTATAGTCAAAAAAGAGGTAATCTCATAATGTCTGACTAACCTCACGTAGTGTATAAAAAATTACAGTTAAACATTTTAACTTCGACAGTCCTCAGACATTTAGCAAAATTCTCATTTTCCACCAGCCACCTAGCACCTAAGCCTGCAGACTCCAGTTAGATAACATACATTGTTATACATTGGCATACACATTTTTAGTTACCTACATATGTAGTGAAATTGTGTCAACTTTCACACCTAGTTATTATGTATCATGAAAACATGATGGTAGGAAGTGGGAGCTTATGTACCATCATTAAAAACTGCAGCTTTCCTAGCAAATTGAAATGAGATTTGATGGGCTATTTTCTCAATTCATGAGGGATTTGCACTGAGCCAGTGGAGGTTGCACCTATGAGACTGACTCCTGGAGAGAGACAATCAGGGGATGGAACATCCTTACCAGAGACGCCCAACAATCTGACTAATGTGAGCGCTCTTCTATAATTTTTACAGGTTTACAAACATTTAAATGCTTGAGCAAGTGCACTGTTTTTATATTAACAACCTAGTCCTTGTGCTCTATCTAGCTGTCAGCTGTGTATGCTGAGCTGGAAAATGTCTATGCCGGGAAGAGATCCAAATCCCTCAAGAGTCGACCTCCTCCAGCTCCTGAAACTCTGGTTAACGTAGACGTCTTCCCGCACGCTTCCTCACAGTCCATCAGGGCACACTCTTCCTCTCCATCTGTTCGGGCCACTTCAGGTACAGTCAGTGTACTTATGTTTTTTTATTGGCATTGTAGCTTGGGAATTCTAGAAAGTCCTTGTCGTTTCTTTGTGTAATAGGTTGAAATTTCATCTGAGGCAGAGTCTAATGTCAGAGACATTTAATCTTCTTAACCTCTGCTTTTCCATCTTCATCTCTCAGGTAGTCGCAAATCTGCATCAGCGCAGCCTGTGCCGCCACCTCCACCACCTCCTCCACAGCCTGACTCTTGGACACAGGAGCCTCCACTTAGTCCCCAGTGCCCCTGCTACCCTCCAGGTCTTCCCTCTCAAACCAGTGCTGAGTCCAACCCATACATCAGTTTAGACAGCCCACCTCTCTCTCCACCCTCTCCTCCGGACTATCCCCCTAGTCCACCCATTCGGAAGAAGCGCTACACCTTCTCACGTCCACCCCGTACCCCTGACACAGATTTGTTCATGGAGGCTCTGAGCGAACAGCTAGGACAGCAGTTATCTGTGGATGACTTCCTGTCACCAGAGAATGACTATGAAGAGGTTTGTATATTAGAATGGTTAATTGACCCTTCGCACAGTGCTTGATTAACAGGCGATCTGACCAATCATAACGCCATTTTTGTCTGACAAACTAATCAGACAGGAGAGTAGATTAACTTTGGTGGGCTTGAACTTGAAAAACTGTGTATTGGTGTCTTTCCCTGGCTGAAACGAGATACCTTCTGATGTTCATTCATGTTTATTTTGCGCTTTAACTACTAACGTTAAAGATGAAGAGATTATAGGCTTATGTGCCGCTTGACCTGAGGTACTACAGCGATCTGTCACGACACATTAAAGAGTCACAAAACTGTATTTATTGTTTGAATTTCTTACAAATTGACAAAATTTGAAAGCTGACACTTTGTTTATACCAAAAGTAACCTGGTGTGTCTTGTCTGCTGGCGCATTGTCAGTTTCCTCTTTGCTCCGCGATGTATTTTTCACTGTGTGAGAACATGAGAGCACCATGGCTTGTCAGGTATAGCTACAGTAAAGAAAGGGGGTGGGTCTTTGCAAAGGGTCAATTGACTTAATATTTGCTTTTATTGTTTTGATAATTCTTCATTGGATTGACAAGTACAATGGCTTATCCTCAAATTAACTATTGCAAAAACTCAGTGGTCTTTGTATTTTATTTCAAAATAACTCCAGGATGTTGTCCAGATGACATTCCAGAATGAGGAAGAGGAGGTAGAGGAGGAAGAGGAAGAGGAAGAGGAGGAGGAGGAGGAGGAGGAAGAGGGTCTGTACATGCCTCCCGAGCTAAGCAGTCCAAGTGAAGTACATAGTAGCAGCGAGGATGCCAGCTCTCTTACCTACTCCTCCAGCTCTGAGCACATTCCTCCACCCCCTCTGACTCCTCCTCCCCCTCCCCCCGTCCAATTTAATGACCCCCCTCCACCTGCTGGATTCACCCCTGACCATGCACCCCGACAGCTGACCTTCCGTCGCCACCCTGGACCTCCTCCGCCTCCTCCACCAAGAGCTAACCCACCTCCAAAAAGACAATCCATTCACAAGGTGTTGCCCACACGAGATGAGCTGATGACCCAGCAACAAGTCCTTCAGGAGCACCACTCGCTTCCAGTTCAACCAACAGCTAGCCACCCTCAGCAATCTCAGCAGCAGATGCATCAGTCTCTGCCCCCTATGCCCTCTCCAGAAATAAACCAGTCATCCATCCCTAGTCATGCAATCTATGAGATGCACCATCAGGTTCATCCAGTTCACCAGGTTCATCAACACCACCAGGTGCAACAGGATCACCAGATGCATCCAATCCATCAACATAAACCGAGTCACCAATCTCAGTCTATTAAAGTGCACCAAAGCCGTCACTCACACCAGACTATTCAGACTCAACTATCTAGCTCCATGGATAGGCTTGATAGGATTGAAAGAAAGGAACGCTCGAATAGGCATATCTATGACATGCAGCCCCAACCCTTGCATCTAGATCAACAAGTGCACCATGCTTATCAGATGCATCAGAGTCATCAGGCTCACCTCTCAAGCTCCATGGATAGACTTGACCGATTGGAGCAGATCCAGCGTTTGGAACTCTTGGAGCGTATGGAGCAAATCGAGAGACTGGAGAGGGCGGACAGACAAATGCACCGGGCACACATGGCTCAGGCAGTTTCTCAATCTATTCAACCATCTCAGCAGACTCAGCAACAGTACCACCACCAAATGCATCAAGCTCATCAAGCCTACCCGCCAACCCAGCCTCCTCCACCAAGCCGCCACATTCACCAGATTGAACACATACACCAGGTTCAGCCAATCCAGTCAGCTCCTCAGTACCACCAGATCCACCAGCCCCACCAACCTCACCAGACCCAACAGATTCTGTCAACCTTCCAGCCTCATCCTTCACAACAACAGCAACAGCAGCTTCAGCAGATGCAGCAGCAACAACAACTTCAGCAGCAGCAGCAACAAATTCAACAACAGCTTCAGCAGCAGCAACAGCTTCAGCAACAGCAGCTTCAGCAGCAGCAAGCTCAGCAGCAACAGCAGATTCAGCAGCAGATTCAGCAGCAGCAACAGCATCGCTCAACCCCACAGATTCCCCCCATTGCACAGGCCAGACAGAGCCCTCAACCCATGTACCACGAACATCGTCATCACCATCACCATCACAGCCACCATGAGGCCCAGTCCCAAACGCAACCGAGTACACCCCAACCTCAAACTCACCATCCCACTGAAGTATCCACTGTGGAGCCACCTCCTCCTCCACCTTTACCCCCACCTTGCGTGCCTCCTCCACTCCCAAAGGCCTCACCACAAAAATCTGATTCCAATCATATGAGTGTAAAGCGGCTACGATGGGAACAAGTGGAAAATTCTGAGGGAACCATTTGGGGACAGGTAAGAAGTTTCAGCCTGATAAGCTGAGTGTTTGTGTGAATTGCTTGCATCTTAAATGGATGGTATTGGCGGTTTATAGTATTTGCTCTTGGCAATAAATCTTGATGATGTTTTGCATCAGTTTTAGCTAAAATAGATCTAAATCTCATAGTCACTTATATTTGCAATTTCAAACAGATGAAACAGCATGTGCCAAACTGACAATGCTAAACTCCAGTAATAGTTGGAGGAGACCTTGAAAAAAGTAGTATGCCATTTGAGACATATATTGGTCTATTGAAATGCTGGAACATTTCAGGATGTCCATCGTTATGAGTTTGTCTCAGTCCGTTAGAATGAAGAATGTAAGGACAGATGTGGTTTCTCACTGCAGTTGGAAGAAGACTCTGATTATGACAAGCTGAGTGACATGGTGAAATACCTAGACTTGGAGCTTCATTTTGGGACCCAAAAGACCCCTGGTGAGTAAAATGTGAGAAAAGTAATATGTATAACTCATTTCCAAGAGAACAAAGAAGCTGTTGACCAGCTGAGAGGGAAGTTGCAAAGAGAAAGTTACAGTGTAGTCCTTAGGTAGTAGGAAGCATTTGTTGCTTGTACTTGTACTGAACTCCATTTCGGTGTCTTCTAATACCTAAAAGCAAAGTGAAGTCCATCATTTAAAGTGAGAAAATGAGGAACACCTGTGAATCTGCCCAGAACTGGCTGTCCTCCAAATATGAGTATTCGGACAAGAAGAGCCATAGTAAAAGAGGACACCAAGATGCCTACGGCAGCTCTGAAGGAGTCAACTGAGACAACAATAGCCTGCACATTTTGTAAATCTAGCTCAAATTAAAGGGTTGCAAGAAGAAAGCTGTGGGGAAACTCTCACCTTGAGATAATATCTTTATAGTACATCTTGTGAAAGACAAACAAGATACAGAGGAAGATTCTATGGTCTTATAAGATGGAAATTAAACTTCTGGGTCAGTGACCTGTTTATCATTGACCTTTCATATAAAGGTTTTTTTTTTTTTTTTAAATAATCTAAACCCTATACATAAATATCCAGGAAAAGTCTTTTAATATTTTAGAGATATGCCAAAAGATGAATACCACCACATTGTAACTGGCAGTAGGAAACATCTTCCCAGGCTTTTTGACTTGCAGTGTGTCTATTTATAATGGTGAAAGCAAAATGTTATTGGTCATAATTAAGTTTTAATTCCAAATGCTGGCTGTACAAATTATTTTTGTTTACTTTGGATGAAGAATGGTGATAAAGCTTGCCAGAAAGCACTACTCCACTAGTCTCGCGTAGCCAGACCTTCAGAATGACGGCAGAAGGTCTGGACTCTATAGCAGCTTTCATTGGCCAAAGACTACCCAAGAGGACGTCTGACAGATATGTAAAGCAATGAATCACAGTTTGTTTTTTTAGCATCATGTTTAGTGGTGTGAAAATGTAAAGTTAAGGGGATTTGGCATCACGACTGCTGTGTTTCAAGGTGGAACATTAAAGAACATCTCTCAGAAATCCTGTAGAATTCAACCAATCAGATGATGACTTCAGAAGTTCCGAAGTGTTTCCTTTTTTGTGTGCTGTATGTATCTGATCATCATGACATCTGAGGCTGACACTACTATTCCAGTATATGTGTGACAACTACTTTTCCTATCATTTCCAACCAACATCACTTACAAGCTTATATGTAGGAACTTGCCATGAGGACTTGAAGGCAGCACAGGACCTGACAATCTTTTTATCAATTGACACACTGTTTTCCGTCACAAGTTATTTTCACTCACGTTACGATTCATGTCTCAGTTTCTCTTCCAGAGCCCTCACCTCAGGTGGAGACTTTCAAGAAGAAAGATGTGGTGGAGATTCTCTCCCATAAGAAAGCCTACAATGCTTGTGAGTAGCAACCAATGCTTCATATATTGTTCTAGATAATGTCCTTTTTTAGAAAAAAAAATACATCACAGTACAAAAGTGGAATGAGCTGTAAATGGTAATTCGTGCTCCTGTAAGAGTTTGGTGGAATTTACTTGTAAATGTTTAGATGATGTATATGTGTGCTTCCCAGTCAAGTATTAACTTACACGTGTCCTTTTTTAGTCTTGCTCTGCTACAGTGCTTTTTTGCTTTTAAATTGACCATATGCAGGGAGCATTCTTTAGAACTTCCGCATACAGATAAGCCAGCTCGTAAACTTCCAGTGAAGCTCATTTTATATGTGCTATACTCTCACAGAAACCTCTCCTGCCACATTCTTATCAGAAACTGAGAAACAAAATAGCTGCAACACCGTAAATAATGACAGTGGCATTAACTTACAATTTCATGTTATTTAACAACATATAATTTTATATGCCTAGCCTGGTAATCCCAGGAGAGTACTCAGACTTGTAACTGTACATTTAAATGCTGACAAATAAACACTGTCGTAACTGTTTAGGCTAAACTTATCTAGCTAGCGGTGCTATCTCTTATACAACATAATAATGGTATTCTTGATAATCAATAACTTACCTTCATAGTCATGAACACATTTTTAAAATCTTATAACATTTTAAAGCCTTTATTATTTTTCAACTCTACAGCTGTGCAGTAAAAGTCACTTTAAATATTCACTTTTCATTCATGAAGAGGTCATGAAAAAATGTGCCAATAATGTGTCTCGGCAAAAAACAAAGACCTTTAAGATGAAAATGACATGAAATTACCATTATAACCAGGAGATGGCAGCAGAGGATGACTCATTGGCTGCAGCTGCTATTTCAACTCTCTAGTTTTTCACGTCTTGCTTTTGGATTTATTATAAAATGACTACATCTTTTAATGTTTTATCTTTAACTGTAAAAACTGCTAAATAAATTCAGCCAACACAGACTTGTTGCTGCCGTAGTTTTGTTACTCTAAATTTAGTGTGAATCTCTTAAAGCACAGCTGTTTTTGACATTGGCTTGTCAGATGTTTTGTTCCGTTATCACTGTCAATCATAGCAATGATTCGCGCCATGATTTAACAGATTCACTAGAGTAATTTTTTACACTCGCTTTTGCCATTCTTGAAACGGTATACGTGGATGTTTGGTCCTCTTAAACAAACAAAACTTTTCTTCAAATTGTGAATGGATTATGTGGAGAAACCGAGCAAACAGCGCTCCCCTTACAGCTCGGTACAGTTGATCTGAAATGACTGAGCTGGCTTATCTAAATCCAGGAAGTATTCGTGCATATGGTCAATTAGACTTGATAATAGCATGCTTCTTTCGCTAACTGTCCCAACTGTTAGACTACAAGCTTCTTAGCTTTTAGCTATTAGCCTATAATCACATGGCCTTTGCATACTTTATTATTAAGACTCTTTTACCTTTTTATAGCAATCTTGATTGCCCATCTGAAGCTGTCACCAAGCGAGCTACGCCAGGTGCTGACGACAATGTCGAGTGAACGTTTAGAGTCATCACATATTAAACAATTGCTCCTATATGCACCAGACGATGATGAGGTTAGACAATACGAGCAGTACAGAGACGACCCAAGCAAACTCAGTGAGCCCGATCAGTTTGTCCTACAGGTACGTGACAAATGATAGAGTTTCATGAACATTTATTTTTATGGATATTTATCAAGTTTTCTGGGGGTTGCATTTGATATCATGATAATATGTAAAGCTGGATTTTTTTAAATGTATATTATTATTTATTTTAAATTTAATTTAATTCTATCAATATGTGTGCTTTTGTGTACATATTGTATATTTTTTGTCTATATTGTATTTATTCAGATGCTATCAGTGCCAGAGTATAAGACCCGTTTGAAAAGCCTGCATTTTAAGACTACGTTGCAAGAGAAAACAGAGGAGATGAGAGGGGCCTACGACTGTGTTTTCAAGGCTTCACTTGAGCTCAAAAACAGCAAAAAACTGGCCAAGATTCTGGAGGTACAATTCCTTCATTTCCACCGAGTCATTTAGTTTCTATCCAGGCACACATAATCATGTCTTGAAAACAAACACACAAAGAAATGTATTCACAGATAAAAGACTGTTGACCTAGCAGGCTTTTCATAATGTGTACTGAAATATACCATGCCTGTGCACACATCTTCCTATCATGGTATGTATTTTCATTCCCTTATTTTTTTTTTCCAGTTTGTGCTGGCTATGGGAAATTATCTAAATAACGGCCAACCCAAGACCAATAAAACGACTGGATTTAAGATCAATTTTCTCACTGAAGTAAGTCTGATGAGTTCATGAGGTTCATCATTAGTTTGTGTAAAGTTTATTCTCGATATATATAGCATTTATTTTTAACATTATAAATATAATCCTACATTTTTCTGGTTGAAGCTCAGTACCACCAAAACAGTTGATGGAAAGTCAACATTTCTGCATATCCTGGTGAAATCATTGTGCCAGCACTTTCCAGAGGTTCTGGACTTTGGGAAGGAGCTTGAGATGGTGCCACAAGCAGCCAAAGGTGAAGATCTACTTGAGTGCCCAGCTTCTCATCAAGTTTTGTCCAAGACATGGAGCAGCATTCCCATTTAATGTTGGTTTTTTGTTTCCATAAAAGGTTCTGCAGAGGTCCGATCTCTCTCATATTTTTCATTGCTTTGTTCTCCACAGTTAATCAGAGAAACATCACTTCTGACTTCAGTGACTTGCATGCCACAATCCAGGACATTCGTTTAGCCTGCCAGAAGATGCCAGCCACCGCTGAGGATCGATTTGCCATTGTTATGAGTGTATCCTCCCACCAAAACATCCAAATTGACTATATATGATCTTAGCATGTCTTCTACTATATTTGTAACTATAAGACTTTTCCAAGCAGATCTATGTGAGATACCTATCAGGGCAAGATTATACGAACATTTCAACCATTGAATATACTTGATATTTGCCAAATTCATCACAAACCACCTTAACTACTTGCATGTAGGGGTTTCTGGAAAACAGTCACCCTGCTGTGCAGTCTCTGGAGTCTCTGCAGCAGCTGGCAATGGAAGAGTTCTGCAAAGTCGCATCATTCTTTGGTGAGGATGGAAAGGCCACCACCACAGAGAGCTTCTTCGGTATCTTTGCTGAGTTCATGGCTAAATTTGAGGTAGGTTTTGTATTAGACGACTTGATGGATATTTTCATGAAAATCTAGTAAATGAGGTGAATGCTAGTAGAGAAATGTATTGAGGCTTTTAGCACAGACAGGTGGCAAAAAATAGGTCACTCTTCCTTTCCAGCTCTCTTGAGAGCTGTTTTATGCACATTCTGCTCCCTTACAACACAACCAGTTAACAGACATTAGCAATGTCTATTACAAAGTACAACAGTGAATGCAAAATGCTAAATCAAAAGAAATGAAAGTTTCAGTATGTACAATAAAGAAAGGCATTCATTTCATTATTGAATAGATGTACGATTGATTTTTTGTGAGTACTGGCTGATATTTATTTAATTTTGTTTATTTAATAATGAAATTGTGCTGTGTACACTCTTAAAATTAAAGGTTCTTTATTGTCATCAGTGTTTCCATGAAGAACATTTAACATCCATAGAAACTTTTCAATGCACAAATGGTTCTTTATAGTGGAAAAAGGTTCATTCAATTCTTAAAATGTTTTTCACACTAAGAAAAAAAAATTGATATTTTAATGGAATTGTTGAAAATGAAATGAAAATGTAATCACCCTCAGGCCATCGAATATGTAGATGAGTTTGTTTCTTCATCAGGTTTGGAGAAATGTAGCATTACATCACTTGCTCACCAATGGATCCTCTGCAGTGAATGGGTGCCGTCAGAATGAGAGTCCAAACAGCTGATAAAAACATCACAATAATCCACACCATTCCAGTCCAATCCATTAATGCATTGTGAAGTGAAAAGCTGCTGGTTTGTAAGAAACAAATCCATCATTAGGTTTTTAACTTTAATCCGTAACTCCATTCACTGTAGAGGAACCATTGGTAAGCAAGTGATGTACTGCTAAATTTCTCCAAGATTTTATCCAGATTTCTTCTTAAAAAATATTCTTTTCACTGAAAATTTCTTTGGGAAACCTAAAAGGTTTTTCAGTTGTATAGTTGTGAAAACCCTCTTTTGGAACCTTTATTTTTAAGAGTGACCATGAGGTTTATATGAACTTTAAAGATATTATATATGTATTTTAATATATTCGTTGTGTGCTGTTGTTTTTAGAGGGCTTTGAGTGATATCCAGACTACAGAAAACCCTCCACGCAGCCCCAGGAGCCCTCGCACGACCTCTCCTGTAGCCTGGTGAAGAAAACACCCAACATGAGGCAAACATACTCAAACAATACAGACTTACAGTACATAAATGTTCACTTACATAATGTCCACTCCTATACCTGTCCAGTCTAAATTTAGTAATATCCTTATGGTACTTCAAGGACATGTGTACTGTAGTGAACTAATGCACAAGCACCAGGATCCTGGCAAGTTCTAAAGCTGAACTCTCAGGCACAGATTGGACAGGAAAGCTTCTGTAGTCGAGCAGAGGGTGCAGGGAAAGATTATAAATGGACTGTGTGATTGTTCTTGACACTCAAAAACCAGGAATGGAATCAAAAGTTGGGGCAGTGGATTTTGTGAATCATAATAAGTGCAGTTAGATACGATATTTAATGTAAAATGTAATAAGGACTGTGAGTGTCAGATCTTGACTGACTTGATATTTTAATAAAGTTGTTTAGGAGAAGTGCTTTAACAGTGTGTCTTAATTCTGCTTAAATGTGTTTAAACAACCTGGGTTGGAGTTGTTAGTTGGTCATTGTACTGTAAACCGATATTTTGATTAATTACTGTCATAAATGATAAAAAGTCATTCCTCATATGCAGAATGTTTAAGTGCAATATATTATAAACTGTCGATGATTTCTTTAAAAAAAACTGCATAGATAGAGATATATTATTGTACAAGAGATGCAGTTCTTATATTATTGCTTTACTAGCTATGAAAAACAATGAGCTAGATTATGACCACTATATGCATTTGGTATTTTTAAATATTAACTTTTAATTAACATTTAACTTTTGTGTTCCTTATTCCTTATTACCATAGTGAATCATATGATTCCTGTATCATTCTGTTCATTGCACTGAGATATAATGAATGTTTAAAGGATTATATGGAACTTTCCGTATGATTTGTATTAAACTATTTGAATGTAAAAAAAAATGTCATACATACAGGTGCATCTCAATAAATTAGAATGTCGTGGAAAAGTTCATTTATTTCAGTAATTCAACTCAAATTGTGAAACTTGTGTATTAAATAAATTCAATGCACACAGATTGAAGTAGTTTAAGTCTTTGGTTCTTTTAATTGTGATGATTTAGGCTCACATTTAACAAAAACCTACCAATTCACGATCTCAACAAATTAGAATATGGTGACATGCCAATCAGCTAATCAACTCAAAACACCTGCAAAGGTTTCCTGAGCCTTCAAAATGGTCTCTCAGTTTGGTTCACTAGGCTACACAATCATGGGGAAGACTGCTGATCTGACAGTTGTCCAGAAGACAATCATTGACACCCTTCACAAGGAAGGTAAGCCACAAACATTCATTGCCAAAGAAGCTGGCTGTTCACAGAGTGCTGTATCCAAGCATGTTAACAGAAAGTTGAGTGGAAGGAAAAAGTGTGGAAGAAGAAGATGCACAACCAACTGAGAGAACTGCAGCCTTATGAGTATTGTCAAGCAAAATCAGTTCAAGAATTTGGATGAACTTCACAAGGAATGGACTGAGGCTGGGGTCAAGGCATCAAGAGCCACCACATACAGATGTGTCAAGGAATTTGGCTACAGTTGTCGTATTCCTCTTGTTAAGCCACTCCTGAACCACAGACAACATCAGAGGCATCTTACCTGTGCTAAGGAGAAGAACTGGACTGTTGGCCAGTGTTCCAAAGTCCTCTTTTCAGATGAGAGCAAGTTTTTTGTATTTCATTTGGAAACCAAGGTCCTAGAGTCTGGAGGAAGGGTGGAGAAGCTCATAGCCCAAGTTGCATGAAGTCCAGAGTTAAGTTTCCACAGTCTGTGATGATTTGGGGTGCAATGTCATTGTGTTGTTTGAAAACCAACATCACTGCACCCGTTTACCAAGAAATTTTGGAGCACTTCATGCTTCCTTCTGCTGACCAGCTTTTTAAAGATGCTGATCTAATTTTCCAGTAAGATTTGGCACCTCCCCACACTGCCAAAAGCACCAAAAGTTGGTTAAATGACCATGGTGTTGGTGTGCTTGACTGGCCAGCAAACTCGCCAGACCTAAACCCCATAGAGACTCTATGGGGTATTGTCAAGAGGAAAATGAGAAACAAGAGACCAAAAGATGCAGATGAGCTGAAGGCCACTGTCAAAGCAACCTGGGCTTCCATACCACCTCAGCAGTGCCACAAACTGATCACCTCCATGCCACGCTGAATTGAGGCAGTAATTAAAGCAAAAGGAGCCCCTACCAAGTATTGAGTACATATACAGTAAATGAATATACTTTCCAGAAGGCCAACAATTCACTAAAAATGTTTTTTTATTGGTCTAATAAAGTATTCTAATTTGTTGAGATCGTGAATTGGTGGGTTTTTGTTAAATGTGAACCTAAATCACCACAATTAAAAGAACCAAAGACTTAAACTACTTCAGTCTGTGTGCACTGAATTTATTTAATACACGAGTTTCACAATTTGAGTTGAATTACTGAAATAAATGAACTTTTCCACGACATTCTAATTTATTGAGATGCACCTGTATGATTGAGCCTTTATCAAAGTGTTGACTGGTTTTCCAGGTGTAAAAATCTTTATATAGTAATATATATCACGTGAACTCATCTTTGCTGCTGCTTTTTTTTTTTAAAATCACTACTGAATGTAAGAAACCAGGGGCTTGTAATCTGAAAACAGAAAATGAATGATCATAGCATATTTCCTAGTTGTCAGTTATTATTATTTATATTAATTTATGGGTTACTATTTCAATGTCAGTAAAGCTTGCTACATACTTTGTATTTTACTTGTTGTTTTTGTTTTATTTTAGGACGTTTCACAATGTTAATAGCTAATTTCATTCTCTCATAATTGACTTGAACTTGAAAGTGCCATATAAGACAAATTAATATCTGGTGGTGATACGGTAAATGCAAAAAATACACAAACTTACAGGGCAGTCCAGGACTTTTACTATTGTTCATTTATTTGAGAAATGACGTTTATTTCGGAGTTTGCGTTCCTTTCTTTTGTAATGTATCATGTATAATAAATGTTGCTGCTTCTACTGAGTAACTCTGTTTAAGTGATGTTGCAACATTGTTCTGTTGTCATTACTGTTTTGGTAATAAAACACCCTTACATTTTAACTAGTGTGAAGTGTTACATGAAGGCGAGTGGAGTTTGATCCCTTTGATTGGAGAGGGATCATCTCTATGCTACAAGAAACGTCTGCGTTCATTCATTGGCGACACTACTGTCTTATTTAAATGGACCTTTTACTAAGTTAAAAACCTCTGTCTGTTTCTGACCTGTTATTTAGGTGAGCCTTTCACTTTTGTTCCTCTATTTCTCTTTATTCTTTTATGTAGTAATGGCTATATGTGTATGAGAAATCTTGAGATTCAGCTTTGTTCAATTCTTCAGGCTGAGAAAGCACTTTTTTTATGTTAATATGCTTGCTTGTTTTATTTTTGATGGGTGTGGATATTTCATGTGCATATTTGAACGTTAATGGGTATTAGTTAGTGTCACTAAGAAGACTTAGAAATTATTTTTTCATTATTTCTAGCAAACACCTTGAGCAACTTTAAAAATAGCTTTAATATACAACATTACAGTGTACAGATTTTGTTTAGGTTGCTGTTAGTTGCATTTTTACTTACCTATTTAAAGTAAGACTGACTAATCAGTAAAATATATACATATGTTGTTGTTTAGTATACATACTTGGGTATTAATAAATATGGAAGTTACTAATGTTGTGATTTTCAGGTTTAGGCTAATGGTCAACACCTTATTGTCATTTTACAATGATAATTTCTAGACCTAGAAGATTAAAAGTTTCTATATTGCACTTTAGAAAGAGATCCTAACCGAACTTTTAATTCAGTATTATGAACTGGAAAAGTCATGGAAATTTACTGGTCAAAAGTTGCGGGAACCCTTTACTTGGTTACTAATGGTGTGATATTTTCAGAGTTTAATGTGAAAGATAATGCAAATGCCTTTACAAACTTTAATAATTAATGAAACCTTTAAAAAAAACTTCATCACGCAGGCTGCTGTAAGCATGTTTGCGTATATTTATCTCTTCTATCAAAAGTAAAATTGATTAAATCCGTGAGGAAACATGGTTTTTGTATGGCTTCTTTATCAAATTTGGATTTGAAATCAGAAAATGTGAGTATAATGCCATTTCTGTTCGAGTTTTTCCTATGTGATCATTTCTTAGGAGTTACAGTGCATCCGGACATGTGTACATGTGATTTTTTTATTTATTTATTTTTATTTTTAACACATTTGGAAAGATTTCAAACAAACTTCTTTCACGTTGTCATTATGGGGTATTGTTTGTAGAATTTCGAGGAAAATAATGAATTTAATCCATTTTGGAATAAAGCTGTAACAACAAAATGCTGTGAATTCTTTCCAGATACAACATTTTAGTTTTACGCTCCATAGGGAAACATTTGCCATTCCTCTGTAATTTACACCCAGTATCTCTATGATTCTTGGAAAAGCATTAACATGCAAATACAGGCTAGATAATGTACAATCAGTGAAGACATAATGTTACGTCTTAATATCATTACATCGAGTGTGTTTTTCAAAGTGTGTAAATGGGAGTGATTATGTACTATCTGTTGTCTTAAAGTGACACACTTTTGAAACTCCTCATGGCTGCCACCGAGCATCCCAGTGTTTCCCCTTCCCCCACCGCCGAGGACACGTCGCGCCCGACCACCCTGGCCACCACAGATATAGTGGTGCTTGTCATCTACTTCCTCTTGGTTCTGGGAGTGGGCTTGTGGGTAAGTTTACTGAAATCTTACACCAGTAAATGTGTTACTTATCACATTTATGGCTTAACATCTTGTATATGGCATATTTATAACCTTTGTTCACTCAACAGTCCATGTGGAAGACCAAGAGGAGCACAGTGGATGGATACTTCCTTGCTGGCAAAAACATGACTTGGTGGCCGGTAAGTGAGTACTGTAGATGTCACTCAAACCATACATGTGACCCTGGAGCACAAAACCAGTTTTAAGTAGCACGGGTATATTTGTAGCAATAGCCAAAAATACATTGTATGGGTCAAAATGATCAATTTTTCTTCCAAAAATCATTAGGGTATTAAGTAAAGATTATGTTCCATGAAGATATTTTGTAAATTTCATACCGTAAATATATCAAAAATTAATTTTTGTTCAGTAATATGTATTGCTAAGAACTTCAATTGGACAACTTTAAAGGAGATTTTCTCAGTATTTAGATTTTTTTTTTTTTTTGCACCCTCAGATTCCAGTCCATTAACATTTTTTTTTTCATTATTATCATTATTTTCATGACAATTAAGTACAATTTCCCCACCAGTTCTTATTACTGTAATACAAAAATATATTTCTCATTACTGTCATGTAATTCATATGCATATTATAATGTTATTTTAGTATCACTGATATACTATTATAGTTTTTGTTAATATTTTGAATCAGATTTTTTTTGTATTTTCAGTTTTCATTTAAATGTTAGTTTTTTTTAAATTATTTTTGTTGTGTTTTTTTAATGTTTCCAGTTTTTATTCATTTTAGTTTATATAGTTTTAATTATTTTTATTACTTCAAGTTAACTATACAAGAAATATAATGGTTATTTTCAAAGCTTTCAGTGTACACTCATTATAAAAAAAATTCATTATTGTTAATTTAATTCTAACGTGCGTTTTTGTTGAAAACTAACCAAAATTAAAAATAATTTGTTTATAATCTCTGCACAGGAAAGACTCTGTGTTGTTTCCAAATGAAAGGAAATATATCGGTTATCGGCCAAAATGTGTTGAAAAATATCGGCAAAAATCCAATATCGTGCATCTCTAATAGGGACCAATTCTCATTATTAACTAGTTGCTTATTAGCATGCCTATTATTAACATATTGGCTGTTTATTAGTACTTATAAAGCACATATTCTGCATGACCATATTCTACATCCTAACTAATTACTAACAATTAATAAGCAGCAAATTAGGAGTTTACTGAGGCAAAGTCATAACTAATGGTTTGTTAATAGCGAGAATTGGGCTTTAAAATAAAGTGTGACCAAGTTTTTTTGTTACATTATAAAAATGTAATATTTAAATAGAATATGAATCTTAGATCAAGTGTAATTTCCACCTCACATCTTTTCCATCTGTCGTGTTTGTGCAGGTGGGTGCCTCTCTGTTTGCCAGTAATGTGGGCAGTGGTCACTTCATCGGTCTCGCTGGCTCTGGGGCAGCAGCGGGTATCGCTTCTACTGCTTATGAATGGAACGTAAGCACACAAGATCTACAATTTAAGAGATAGAGAGTACATTAATTTGCTGAATATACTTCATAGTGTACATTATGTAAAAAGGCAAAGAATTGTGGGAATGAGTGACGTCTACATGTCTGTCTGTTGTAATATAGTTAATGTCTCATGTTGATGTGCAGGGCATGCTGATGGTGCTGCTCTTGGGCTGGCTGTTTTTACCCATCTATATTGCATCAAGGGTGAGACAGCAACAGAATTCAGTAATACATAGGTCTACACTTACAGTCCATTTAACAGATCTCAAGAAATAAATTAGATTTAAAAAAAATAATAATAATTATATGCTACTGTTTTTTCAAATGTTTTCTCAAAAAGCAAATCTTATAAAGTAATATATTTTAAAATGTAATTTATTTCTGTGAAGAAAAGCTACATTTTCAGCATCATTACTCCAGTCTTCAGCGTCACATGATCCTTCAGAAATCACTCTAATATGCTGATTTACTGCTCAAGAAACATTTCTTACTATTATCAGTGTTGAAAACAGTTGTGCTGCTATTTTTGTGGAAACAGTGATACATTTTTTTTTATGTAAAACATTATATAATATTTGTTAATGATTTATTAATCACAGTTATTATAATTCTTAACAGATTATTGTATATTCACATATCTAGAAATATGAGATAATGTGCTTGTCTATATTTACTAATGTACTTATTAAACATTACCCAATGTTTAACAAATCATTATTTAATGCAAATTGCAATTCTTACAAATGTCATTAAACTTTCAACTCATAGTCTTTTGCACTTTAAAAAAAAAAAAATCTACAAATGAATTTAACAGAAATTATACAATGATTAAAAGCTTACTGGTTAATGTAATTTTGAATGCTGTTTAAACTTCAGTTTACATATTAGCTAATGCTCTTCTTTACATTTACAAATGTTGTAAAAAATAGCTTAATTAGTAATTTTGAGCACTTCACAGACTATGCATGTTAACATGTTAATTATTAACTTATAATCACAGTCTGTAAAGGTCACATATTTGGTCTTTGTTTGTTGTGTAGATCTTTAATCATTTACTAATTATGCGTTCATGTTTTATGCAGTACCCAATCTAAAGTGGAAACTATTCAGTATTTGTAAATGTTTGTAAACTTTTACTAATCATTAGTATCTTTATGAGCAGTCATATCAATTTCAAAAGGTGCTTGAAAAACCTGAATTCACCCTATTTACACATCTTTACAAATAATTTATTAATCATTTGTTCATGTTTTTGCAGTATCTAAAGTTAAGACTATTCATCATCTGTAAATGTTTACTAATCATTTAGTACCTTTATGGGCACTGGACTTTTAGCTACTGTAACAATGTTTGTGTAAAAGGAAGGTGGTTAGTTAAGTTTAGCTAAACAGTTGCTAAAGGCATAACACACATTGTAATTTAGGTGCAAAACATGTTTTATTGCCTCAACACTTAATATAATACTATATATCATTAAACAGGATATTCCTTTATTCAGGAATATACTTTATTTGTTTATTTATCAAAGCAATGTAATATTAACAGATTGGACTGTGTTCCCTTGTAGTCATCAAATTGACCCCTGTACACTTCTGACACTTTAACCAACCCGTATCACCAAACCTGCCGCTAACCTTACCCGTATCATACCGCAATAGCAGCAAAAGTGTTGTACATTACCAAAAGCTTTAAATCATTGTATAACGTCTGTTAAAATATCTGTTATGAATTGGAAGTTTAATGACATTTGTAAGCATTTTAATTTCCATGAAATAGTGATCTCTTAATCATTGGGTAATGTTTAATAAGTTTTTTACTAAACATTTCTTAACATTTCTAATAATAAATATTAACTAATGTTCTGTTAAGCAGTTTATATATAAAAGTTATGAATGCTACCACATTGGTTGTAAATGTATCTCCTGTCACTTTTAATCAGTTTAATGCGTCCTTGTTGAATGAAGGTATTAAATTATTTGAAAACAAAAACAAAAAAAAAAGTTTATCAACAAAACTTTTGAACAGTAGTATATGTATACACACAAATATATCCATATGCAACTGTGTTCATCTGGTTTTTTCTGCAATTTGTGCAAATTAAGATGTTTTTTTTGCAGGTCACAACAATGCCCGAGTATTTACAGAAAAGATTTGGTGGAAAAAGAATACAGTTATTTCTTTGTGTTTTATATCTGTTTATCTACATCTTCACAAAAATATCAGTAAGTAGCCTATACTAAATGTAAAAATCTAATTACCAGAGCGAATTTGGTAATAATCAGCTTTGAACAGATGTCTCTGTGTGCAGGTGGACATGTATGCAGGAGCTGTCTTCATCCAGCAGGCTCTGCAGTGGAACATCTACCTCGCTGTGGTTTTGCTTCTCGGCATTACCGCTCTGTACACCATCGCAGGTCAGACTTTTTAGGGCTGTTTAATAACTTTATTAGCGCCCACATTAAAGCACAATAACATTCTCATTATTATCTTTCGCACGGTTTAAATGCTTGACTTAAAGCAACTGTATTTAAGTTTAGGGGTTTTTTTTTTTACCTTTAAAGGGGACCTATTATGCCCCTTTTTACAAGATGTAAAATAAGTCTCTGATGCCCCAGAGAGTATATGTTAAGTTTTAGCTCAATATACCCCACAGATAAATTTTTACAGCTTGTTAAAATTGCCACTTTTAGAGTATGAGCCAAAACGCGCTGTTTTGAGCATGTTGCTTTAAATGCCAGTGAGCTGTTGCTCCCGGAGAAGAGGGCGGAGCTTCAAGAGCTCGAGCTCCGCATTAGCAGTGCTAGCCTTTGCAAATAAACATTCCCCTATTAATACAAGCCTGTTATCTTTACAGAAAACTACTCGGTTTCAAAGTCAGTCATCTGATTATACTGTGCATAATAAATTTGCGTTTATGAATTACACAGACGGGGAGCACGGCAGGATAAAAATAACAACATAGCTGGTCTCATGCTATCACAGACTTTATAAGTCCCACTTCTGATTATGAGCTCGACAACTTCAAGCGATCGACTCACATTGCTTTCATACGCAACTTTTAACTAACGTTACCACATTCCTATTCACGATCATTCTGGCAGCACTTGAAGGCAGCATCAGTGCAAACACACAGAGACAATGATAGCTTTAGCAATTAGCCTTACAGAGTGACAAGAAGCTCTTTCAGAAAGGTAATTTGGAAAACTAACGCGATACTTTGTCTGGAGCTGACGTTCACGCACGAAGCATTGGTATTAATTCTTAAACATATTGGGGACGTTACAGATTTTTTCCGGGATATTTCCTTCGAAAATTAAATTTAACCACAGTGTCCTCGGCTCAGATGAGGGGAGATTATGGCGACTCCTATGTTCATTAGTGCATCCTAAAACACGACACTTGTAAAGCCTCTTTGGTGCTGACATTGTATATATCTCCAGTAATGGCGGACCGCAGCTTCTCACTCAGGGCTGTGTTTATGCTAATAGGACAGAGAGCATCACAAATGGGTGGGACTTTTTCCCCTCAGTGACGTACAGAGAGGGAGAATCTGAAACAGCTTGTTTGGAGAGACTGTTCATGACTTATTGGTTTTATTAAAAAATGAGTTGGTGGATTTTTAACATTATAGGCTGGTTGTTTTCACACACTGCAGCCACACAACTGTGTTCAAACAGCTTATAAAAGTGATTTTTGCATAATAGGTCCCTTTTAAATATCAGCTTCAGAATCACGATGGTACACTGATTTCTAATATGGCTTCTGTTTCTTTTCCTCAGTTCCCCAGGTTGTGGCTAGAAGGGATGCAGCTAAAACCGGAAGCTAACAATAAATTAAATTTTCTGCCTATTAGATTGTGTTTAATTAACGTCTACGCCTACCCCAACCGTAAACCTACTCCCTACAAAACATGCAAAAACAGTAATTATTGTTGTACAGTGTGACAAAAATTAAGCTATACTGATGTGCGCATGCCCAGTAGTTTTAGCTGTATCCTTTCTAGCTTAACCGTCCCCTCAAATGTATTGTGTGAGTGGGTACAAAATCCGGTTAAGGCTAGATGGTTTTATACAGATTCATCTACTGGGCGTGCGCACATCAGTACAGCATAATTTTTTGTCACACTGTACAACAATAATTACAGATTTTGCATTATTGTAGGGAGTAGGTTTATGGTTGGGATAGGTGTAGACATTAATAAAACACAATCTAATAGGCAGAAAAACTTAATTTATAGTTAGATTCCAGTTTTAGATGTATCCCTTCTAGCCACAACCACGAAATCCAACGAAAAATGACGAATTGCTTTACGACAGTGATATATTTGCGACAATAAATAAGGAGCTCCAGAATACATAAAACTACTGCTTACTTGCAAAAAAAAAAAAAAAAAAAAAACCCTCTATACATCAAATAAATAAATAAAACAAAACTAAGTTACTCCTTTGAAGTCGCATGTATTCTGATTGTCTGTCAATGTTTTATGGCTCACCAGCTGAAAAAATCCTCAAAAAAATCCTTTTGAAAGTTATTCCAACGATATCGTTTCTCTGTGTCGTTATCGTTATAATTGTAGTCTGGACGTCCCCATTCGCACAGAATTTGAACAGTTATTAAAACTTTATTGTTGAGGTCTGTTCACAGCAAGAGCGATAACTACATTAGCAGTGTGGACTTCACTATTCTCATAAAATCAGATATGAGGAAGTCTTATAATCTGCTAAAGCATTTCTTGACTGATGTGGTCACAGGTGGTCTGGCAGCAGTGATCTACACCGATGCGGTTCAGACTCTCATCATGGTGATTGGAGCCCTGATCCTCATGGGCTTCAGTGAGTGACCACGACAGTCATGTTAATTGAAGTCCTGAAGCCTTTAATACAATAATAATATACTCTTCTCAATGTCGCTATGAAGGTTTTGCAGAGGTTGGGGGATTTCAAGCTGTCCTGGACAAGTATCCTCAGGCCATTCCCTCCATCCGAGTGCCCAACACCACCTGCGGAATTCCCCGGGAGGATGCCTTTCACATATTCCGCCACCCTGTGACCTCTGACCTGCCCTGGCCAGGAGTGATCCTGGGCATGTCCATACCCTCCATGTGGTACTGGTGCTCTGACCAGGTAAAGAACCTGCAGTGTTGATTGAACTTACTTTTTTTAAACACATTACTCATGATGGGTATGATGGCTTCTATCTATGTAGAAGTTCTAAAACTATCAATCCAGATACACTGAAGTAGTAGATCTATCTAGAAGTTCCAGACTAGATTTATGTTCTAGATCTAGTTCTAGTGCGGTCATAAATTCTAGATTGAGGTTCTGGATCTTTTAAATTTTCCATTAAATATTACAAAGTTCTAGATCAGCTGAAGTTCAAGTTCTAGCTAGCTAGACTGAAGTTCTAGTTTTGACTATCTAGCTAGTTCTAGAACTTTATATACACTGTATTTATCAACCATTTGGAACACTTCCTTAACAATCACCTCGTCATCATTCGTTAGACCTTAGAAGCTGGCTAGAAGATACATACCTTCCAAACCTAAAATATTTTGTTATTGTTCCTGAGTGAAGGTGATAGTGCAGCGTTCACTTGCTTCCAAGAACATTGTGCATGCTAAAGGAGGATCTTTGCTCGCCGCTTACCTCAAAGTTCTGCCCTTCTTCTTGATGGTGATTCCAGGCATGATCAGCAGGATACTTTACCCAGGTGTGTCTGAAACAAACACCAAAGTTTAAGGCCTTTGAACATCTAAATGCACAATTCATTATCTTAAAATGTATGTGAATGTGTGTAGACGAGGTGGGCTGTGGAGACCCGGATGTGTGTAAACAAGTTTGTGGGAATCCGGTGGGCTGCTCCGACATTGCTTACGCCAAACTGGTCATGGAGCTCCTTCCTGCAGGTATCAGTGAGGTTCCTTGATTATTTACTCTTATGTAGGTTGTTTTTCTACATTTTTCAGTTTCTAGAACAGGTGGCTGCGATGAATCATTTTCTAATTGTGTGTTTGTCCAGGTCTGAGGGGTTTAATGATGGCTGTGATGTTGGCTGCACTCATGTCCTCTCTGACCTCCATATTCAACAGTTCCAGCACCATTTTCACCATGGACCTTTGGAGAAACATCCGCCGCACAGCTTCCGAGTGGGAGCTCATGATTGTGGGAAGGTATGGCATCAACAACTTGTTATAAACAGAGGTTCTCAACTCTGGCCCTCGAGGTCCACTTACCTGCAAAGTTTACCTCCAACCTTGATCAAACTCACCTGACAGTAACTTTCTCGTAATCCTGAAGACCTTGATTAGCTTGTTCAGATGTGTTTGATTAGGGTTGGAGCTAAATTCTAAAAGGAAAGTGGACCTTGAGGGCCAGAGTTGAGAACCCCTGCACTAGATTTTAAAGGACAATTCATCAGCTTCTCCATCCTGTAAATGGCTATTTGCATTTAGAAGTACCGAGAAAGACTTAAACATTGGACAGTTTAGTTGGAAACGAAAGCTGGGTTGATGCCAAAACCCAACATTGGCTTGATGTCAGCCTCCATCATTGGACAGATGAATTTTGGTTGGAAATGAAAATCGGGTTGATGCCAAAATCTAACACTGGTTTGCATCTAGGGTTGCAAAGAGGTGGTAAATATTCAGAAACATTCCAGGATTTTTTGGAAACTTTCAGAAACTTTTGGATTTTTTTTTTTACAAACTTTTGTGAAGTTTCTGTAAATTTGCAACCCTACTTGGATTAACCTCCAACATTTGACAGACTCTGAATTTTGGTTAATTAAAACCAATGAAATATCAACATCTAATGATGTTGTAATCTAATGTTGTGTGGATATTAACATTGTTTTAACATGTTGGTTTTTAAATACCATAGGCTACCTCATGGTTATCTGTCAGTGTTTAATGTCAATGTGATGTTTGAAACACATGGAATTTTGGTTACTTAAACCCACAACTTAAAACCAACAAAATATCAGCATCAACAGTATTTGTCAGTGATTTATATCAAATTGACATTGGCATTAGACATTGTCCTGACACAGAATGGCTGTTTCCTGTTTGCATTTAAAAGTACCCAGAAAGGCTCCAACAATGGACAGACATTAATTTGGTTGGAAATGAAAATCGGGTTGACGCCAACAATCCAACCTTGGCTTGACGTCAGCTTCCAAAATTGGATAGATGTTGAATTTTGGTTGGAAAAGAAAATCGGGTTGATGCCAAAACCCAATGTTGGCTTGCATCAACCTCCAACATTGGACAGCTGCTGAATTTTGGCTATTTAATACCATGACTGACATTTATGTATCATTTAACATTATGTGGACATTAACATTATCATGTTTGGCAGGTTTTCAGAATCATGGTTCATGATTAACTATCAGTATTTAACATCAGTATGATGTTTGAAAGACTTTGAATTTTGGTTATTTAATAGCACAACTTAAAACCAACAAAATATACACATCAGCAGTGTTCGGTGTCGAATTGACATTAGCATTATACATTGTCCTCACAGAACTTATGTTCAACCAAATATCATCATCTTATGACGTTGGGTGGCTAGAAGCTGTTAACAAATAAAATCTTTCTTTCATTGGTGAGCGTTTGTTTATGGTAAATTAATCTAGTATTGTCATTCTACAACTGCAAATGCTAAATTTGTGCTCTTGTAAAGCTGGACTGTTTCAGCTGCTGTGTATGTGTGTGTTTCCATGTCAAAGAGTGTTTGTGTTGGTGTTAGTGGTGGTGTCAGTGCTGTGGATTCCTCTGGTTCAGGCCAGTCAGGGTGGGCAGCTCTTCATCTACATCCAGTCTATCAGTATGTACCTGCAGCCCCCCATAACGGTTGTCTTCTTCGCGGGATGCTTCTGGAAACGGACCAATGAGAAGGTACAAAACTTATGTACTTAAATCAAGCACTCAAATAAGATCAAGCATCAAACTAATTTTGAAATGCATTCATAAGTTGTGAAAATTGCACCTATATTAGGGGTAAAATTGTGAATAATGTTTAAGTAGTATCAGATAAGCACTGGTTAGCGCAGTTGGGATTTTGCTGTAGTAATCACAGTGGATATCAAGACTAACAACACAATATACGTATAGTGTGATATTTGTATCCAAAAGATATTAAAGATATTTTGCCAGCTGCTTTGTCTATTTTTGCTCCACCAATGAAAATAGCTCAAAAACCACACCAGCATCGTTAGACTTATTTGATCAACAGACAGCAGGGAGTTCCTGAATGAATCAGCATTTGAACAGTCAGTTGAGTGAATGAATCAATGACTCACTCATATAGACAGTAGTTGTATCCCAAATGATCTACTATACACCAAGCACACCACAGAATAAAAAAATAAAACATGCTTTGGCAAATCATGACATAAAAAGCCAAAATTTTGACAGTCATTTTGACATGAAAATGTGACTTTGTCATAGTTTCAACTTTTTATCTCATAACGATGACTCGTAATTTTGTCTTTTTGTCATAACTTACTATCTCTTAATGACTCATAATTTTGTATTTTTGCCATAGTGACTATAGGTGCATCTCAAAAAATTAGAATATCGTGAAAAACTTCATTTTTTTGTAACTTATTTCAAAAAGTGAAAATTTCATATATATTTTAATTCATTACATGTAAAGTAAAACATTTCAAAAGTTTTTTTGCTTTAATTTTGATTAGAGCTTACAGCTCATGAAAGTCAAAAATGAAGTATCTCAAAATATTAGAATATTTCCTAAGATCAATCAAAAAAAGGATTTGCAAAACAGAAAAGTACAAGTTCTTTAAAGTATGTTCATATATGCACTCAATATTTGGTCAGGGCTCCTTTAGCACAAAAATTCCAGCATCAGTGAGGTGTGGCATGGAAACCATCAGCCTGTGGCACTTGAGCCTTCAGCTCGTCTGGATTGTTGGATCGACTGTTTCTCATCTTTCTCTTGAAAATATGCCATAGATTCCATATGGGGTTCAGGTCAGGCATGTTGCCTGGCCAGTCAAGCACAGTAATATCATGGTCAGCAAACCACTTGGAAGTGGTTTTGTCACTGTGGGCAGGTGCTAAAGTCCTGCTGGAAAAGGAAATCAGCATCTCCATAAAGCTTGTTAGCAGTTGGAAGCATAACGTGATCCAAAATCTCCTGGTAGATGGCTGCATTGATTTTGGACTTGATAAAACACAGTGGACAAACACCAGCAGACGTCACGGCACCCCAAATCATCACAGACTTCAGAAACTTCACACTGGACTTCAAGCAACTTGGATTCTGTGCCTCTCCAGTCTTCCTCCAGACTCCAGACCTTGATTTCCAAATGAAATGCAAAATTGACTTTTATCTGAAAAGAGGACTTTGGACCACTGAGCAACAGTCCAGTTCTTTTTCTCCTTAGCCCAGGTAAGACGCTTCTGACGTTGTTTCTGTTTCTGAAGTGGCTTGGTAGCCCTTTTCCTGAAGACGTCTGAGCGTGGTGACTCTTGATGCACTGACTCCAGCTTCAGTCCACTCCTTGTGAAGCTCTCACAAGTGTTTGAATCAGCTTTGCTTGACAGTATTCTCAAGCTTGTGGTCATCCCTGTTGCTTGTGCACCTTTTTCTACCCAAATTCGTCCTTCCAGTCAACTTTGCATTTAATATGCTTTGATACAGCACTCTGTAAACAGCCACCCCTTTCAGTAATGACCTTCTGTGACTTACCCTCTTTGTGGAGGGCGTCAATAATTGTCTTCTGGACCACTGCCAAGTCAGCAGTCTTCTCCATTATTGTGGTTTCAAAGAACAAGAGATATCCTGAATTTATACTGTAGGGATGGTCATTAATTGAAACTCAAATATAAATATTCTAATATGTTGAGATACGGATTTTTGACTTTCATGAGCTGTAAGCTCTAATCATCAAAATTAAAACAAAACACTTTTGAAATGTTTTCCTTTATATGTAATAAATCTAAAATATATATGAAAGTTTCAGTTTTTAAAATGTTACAAAAAATGAAGTTTTTTACAATATTCTAATTTTTTGAGATGCAACTGTATATCTCAAAATGATGACTTACTGTGTCATAGTTGAAACTTTTTATCTCTTAATGATGACTCATAATTTTGTCTTTTTGCCATAATGACTTTCTCTCATAATGACTCATAATTTTATCTTTTTGTCATAATGACTTACTCTCTCATAATGATAACTCACAATTTTGTCTTTTTGTCATGACTTTCTGTCTCACAATGACAACTATCATAATTTTGTCTTTTTGCCATGACTTTCTATGACTCATAATTATTATTTTTTTTTTTGTCATGACTTGGTATCTCATATCAATGATTCACAATTTGGACTTTTTGTCATTATGACTTTCTCTCATAATGATGACTTACAATAGTCATAGTTTCAACTTTTTAATCTCATAATTCTGATAGCATGCCATAATTTCAACTTTTCAACTTCATAAATTTTCTCTCATAATTATGACTTAGTATCTCAGATTTCTCAATGACAGTATGTTATAATTTCAGCTTTTTCTCATATTTGTGACTTTTATCTCATAATTGACTGTCATACTTTGACTTATCTCATAATTATGAAGTACCATCTCATAATTTCAATTTTTTTAAAATCTCAAAATTCCGCATTTTTTCCATCACATACTCCATCTAATGTATGAATTTCAGAAGTCTGATAGCCCCTCCTCCTCTGCTTTTTTGAGTGCATGAAGTGTTCAGCATCATCAGAATATTTGAAGCGAACATTTTTGGAATTTTCAGTTTGAAAACACTACTTATTTATACTAACAAAATAGCACAGATAGTGCATAAGTACACAATTTTCATTCATTTTTCTGTTGTGTTCTTGTAGGGTGCATTCTGGGGTCTGATAGTGGGCATAGTGGTGGGCTGTACAAGGATGATTCTGGATTTTGTCTATCCCACACCACAGTGCTACGAGAGTGACAACAGGCCTGACATTATCAAATATGTTCACTACCTATACTTCTCTGTCATTCTCACTGTCCTCACACTCATCGTGGTTGTAAGTGTTAGTCTGGCTACAGAGAAGCCCAAACCGGAGCAGGTTAGAAAACACACACACAAAAGACCAACCCTAAGCCAGTTTGCAATTTCACAAAAAACATACTTTGCATTCAGAAATGCCTTTTCATAAACCTTAAAGGGATAGTTCACCCAAAAATGAAAGTTCTGTCATCATTTGTTTGCCCTCATGTTGTTCCAAACCAGACAGCTGACGATAGCCATTGACTTCCATAGTATGGAAAAAAATACTATAGAAATCAATGGGTTACTGGCATTTTAAAAAATATTTTGTGATTTACAGACAAAAACAAACTCATACATGTTTAGCACAACTTGAGGGGGAGAAAATTACACAATTACAATTTTTGGGTGAACCATCCCTTTAATTTGGGAAATACACTCACATAAAGTGTTTGTGATTTTCCAGATCAGTCGTCTGACGTGGTACACGCGTTTTGATCCTGTGACAGAAAGTGAAGAGGTTGTGGTTTCAGATCTCCAGATGATCGAGGACGCCACACAGTACTCAAAAGACATGGAAAATGATGCATATCCTACAAAAGAAGGTACTTTGTCCAATCCATATGCAGGTACAGATTGTCTAGTTTATCCCAATCTAATCTCAATTTTAAGCCTATTTCTTTGATAGTCCAGTTATCCAGCAGAGGGAGACAAAGTCATTTCATATTTTTCAATCTCTTTAAATGAGAGGAAAGCTATGAGAATATCTAAAAAAAAAAAAAGAAATTGTAATATTTTTAAGCATACAATGACTCCAAAAAATTACTTAAACATCTACATCACATTTACTATCTGAACAGCACTGCATATCATAAAAATTGCTATCTGCAAAGAAAAGATAAAAGAATATTGAATAAAGAATATTGATGCAGGTAATACTTAAGAAATGTTTGAATCTGTTTACATGTAATTCTGCATGCATTATTTGTCACCAGACTCCAGTAGTTCTGTGTCCAGCAATGCGGGTTCATCTAAACTCAAATCTGCTCTGTTCTGGATCTGTGGAATGGAGAAGCAGAAAGGAGAGAAGCCCAAGTCTCCTCCTCCAGAGGCTCCGACATGTTCCCTCGAGGAAGACCCTTGTATGAGACACCTGGTAAACGCCAACCTCATCGTCTGTATGTCAGTGGCCGTGTTTCTCTTTGCTTACTGGGCATAGTCACTTGTCCTTTATAATTTGTTTATTGCAACTGGTACGAAAGAAAATCTTCATGGAGTATGTACTTAATAATAACCCAATATGCTTATTTATATATCACCAGAAATCAGTTTTTATTTTTTTGCGACCAACACGTCAATTTGTCTTTGATGTTTCTGTAAATTAAACAGTATTCAAAAAACAACTGGTTTTGGTTTCTGTAATTAAGCATTTTATTAGATATATAATCAGAAAACAGTCGCTGTATTGGAAGAAAAAAAAGAATTTGTACAACATTTGTTCATCTGAGGCACTGGAGAATGTGAAGAATGAGAATTTAGATGATGGAGGAAATGTGCACGCAGATGTACAAAAGGGGGTGAAACAGAAAAAAGAAAGCCTATTAAAGATAACATCTCCACAGAAATAAAGGAATGAATGACTTTGGCTTTCTAGCTGACGCTTCCTGAGCTTGACTGATCCATTAACCCTTTTATTCACATTAATGTTGTCAGTGCTGTTTTTGCATTGCATACAACATGAAATAACCCCCCTAAAGCTCTGACACAGCATCACACGCTTTAAAAAAAGCATCTTTGGTCATTTTGAGAATGAAGTATTTCATAAAAGTACATGCAGGGTTTATTTTAATGCTCAAAAGTGGATGGATAAATTGAATAAATTGATATTGGTACTTGGTAGTACATACTCCACTAAAGTAAACCCTGTAAAACATCATTGCAATTGTTAAAAACTACAACACTAATACAAAATGACTGTAATATCATAACACTACCCTGCAGTCAGTATTGCACCCCAGGAAAAATACTTACAAATCATATGCATGTATTAAATCAATCGTATCTGTAAAACCATTATTTTTCTTAAGCTTTTTAAATCCAATTTTTTGTCAAATCTTAAATGAAGTATTAAAAGAGAAAAGGAATGATTAAAATAAATTTGAATGAAGGACATTCACCATGAAAACCAACAAATACATGAAGCAAAGTGTGTGGGACATCAGTTTTTTCAAGGCACATATATAACGCTTGTTATGCAAAACATCACAAAACTCAAAGACATTCATATTCGATTAGAACCCAAACCAGCTTTATGCTATTTGTGAATGAAATCAAGAATGCATAGCATGTTAATATGTGCGTACTGTTTTTTTTTCCTGGGATGTGGTTACAATGTGCCAGCATTGTGAGGACAGAGACACTCCAGGAACCTTTTTGTGTTTTGTGTAAATGTATTGTTTTCTATAGGGGTCAAAGGTTAAAGTGAATGGCTATGTTCGGAATAGCATACTACCATACTACTTGTGCTGTATGTACTATATATACTTTTCATGATGGCGCTTATGCTTAGAATACCCAGATGACCTACTGTAACTGCACACTGTGCTGGGTACCATATCCCACAATGCAATGCATCGACCTGACACTCCATTTCCAATGTGACGTTTGAAGCAAGTGTGATGACTCATTTGATCATTCTCACAAGACATTTTTTCCTTAAAACTGAATGCTTAATTCCTGTATTTATTCATAAGGTAACCGAGGTCAACGTTTTTCATATTGCATACTTTCACATCCTTAAAGGGCTAGTTCACCCAAAAATGAAAATTCTGTCATTAATTACTCATCCTCATGTCAACCGTAATTTTATAAAGCTATTTTTTTTATTTTTGTTTTCTTTGCGCACAAAAAGTATTCTTGTAGCGTCGTAAAATTATGGTTGAACCACTGATGTCACATGGACTATTTTAACGATGTCCTCACTACCTTTCTGGTCTTGAACATGTCAGAAAGCTCTCTGATTTCATCAAAAATATCGTAATTTGTGTTCTGAAGATGAACAAAGGTCTTATGGGTTTGGAATGACATGAGGGTGAGTAATTAATCACAGAATTTTCATTTTTTTTTAAACTATCCCTTTGAAAACAATAGTAAGAATAAACTATGCTGTAAGTATGCTAGTATTCTATTATGAACATAGCTTTCCATTGGCTGCGTAAAGACTGGACTCCGCCCACCTCACAGGGCGGTGTTTTCTGATTGGTGTGCATCTTCTGGGAGTGTTTCTGTGGTTTCATCCTCCTCTAGCTCTGGGACAAGATCCAGCCCTGGTCCCGTCAAAGACTTCTCTTCTCCATCTCCATTTTCATCTGTGCAATCATAATGAACAGTTAGGATGTTTCAAAAACATTTGATCATATTTCCACCAAAATAAAACTTGCAAAAAGCCTGACCTTCAAGGAAAACAAGAATGTATCATTTAACAAGATGCACTTGGATGATATTAATATTATTTTATTTAAATTATGAAATAATGAAAATTATTTAGTTTAGGTGAGACACATATAAACCAATAACAATACTAATATTTGTATTAATATCCAAACATGATGAAATGTTCAAAAGTTTGGGGTCAGTAGGATTTTTAATGGTTTTGAATGAAGTCTCTCATGCTCAACAAGGCTGCATTTATTAGATCAAAAATACAGTAAAAACAGCAATATTTTGAAATATTATTGCAGTTTAAAATAACTGTTTTCTATGTGAATATATTGTAAAATGTAATTTATTCCTGTGACGCAAAGCTGAATTTTCAGCAGCATTACTCCAGTCTTCAGTGTCACATGATCTTCAGAAATCATTCTAATATGCCGATTTGCTGCTCAAGAAACATTTCTGATTATTAACAATGTTGAAAACAATTGTGCTGCTTCATATTTTTGCCAAAAAAAAAAAAAACCCTGACCCCAAACTTTAAAAACTGTAGCATATCAAAATGTAAAATAATAAATAGTGTTAAATAATACAGTATCTGTGGCACAGCTAACATTCACCCTGCAGAAGCAGCCGAGGTTCATGGGTAGGGAGTTACTGTATGTTTAGTTGCATAAAGCATGTGCTGGTATTTTATCCTAAGACATGCCACATAGACACTGGTTAAGCAGCTTGTCATGCAGGTTAACTTGCTGTTAGTCGGGTTAAACAGGCAAAGAAAGCATTTAGACACACACAGATGGAGCTGAGAATACATCGACTGATACGCCCAGAGTTCTTACCATCGCCTGCCACTCAAACCACACCTCACAGGCAGAAGATCACACATCTGTAACAGTGCAACAACGTCACAACATGTTCAAAGGATCAAACACTGATGACGACGAACCACCAGCAAAGTGAAGCCAATCACAATTCAGACGGCTGTGAACTTTCAGAAAGCCAATCCAATCACATCTCAGCCTTTTAAAGTCAAAATGAAACACTGTCTGCAACCTATTTACTAAAAATTATTTGGACTATGCAAATTAACACTCGAAAGTTGGTAAGATTTTTAAATGTTTTTGGAAGAAGTCTCTTCTGCTCACCAAAGCTGCATTTATTTGATTGAAAAAAACAGTTGTGAAATATTATTACAATTTATAATATCTGTTTTCTACTTGAATATATTTTAAAATGTAATTTATTCCTGTGATGCAAAGCTGAATTTATTCAGTATCACATGATCCTTCACAAATATGCTTCTAATATGCTGATTTGGTGTTCAATTACCATTAATTATTATTAGCGCTCAATTATTAATAACAGCTCTTATAATTATCAATGTTTAAAACAGGTTTTGCTGCTTAATATTTAGGTGGAAACTGATTTATTTTTTAAAATAATTATAAACATCTTTACTGTCACTTTTGATCAATTTAATGCATCCTTGCTGAATAAAAATATTAATTTATTTTTTTTTCTTACCCCAAAGTGTTTTCTATGGAAGCCCATTTCCGTAACTGAATAAAAAAAATAAAAAAGGTAATTGTGACTTTCTCTCACAATTCTGACTTTTTTTCTCAGAATTGTGGGATATAAATTCACAACTGTCAGATATAAAGTCAGAATTGTGGGATATAAACTCGCAATTATGAGAAATAAAGTCAGAATTGTGAGATATAAACTTGCAATTCTGACTTTATATCTCGCAATTGCCAGTTTGTATCTCACAATTCTGACTTTTTTTCTCAGAATTGATAGTTTGTATCTTGAAATTCTGATAAAGTCCGGTTTTGAGGGGAAAAAAGACTGATATGTTCTCAGAATTACAAGTTTATATCTTGCAATTCTGACTTTATAACTCACAATTGAAAGTTTATATCATGCAATTCTGAGAAAAAAAAGTGTCAAAATTGCCGGTTTATATCTTGCAATTCTGACTTCATTTCTCACAACTGCGATTTATATATCACAATTCTGAGGAAAAAAAGTCAGAATTGTGAGATAAAAAGTCACAATTACCTTTTTTAATTTTTTTATTCAGTGGCAGAAACGGCCTTCCATAGTTTTCAACATTGATAACAATAAGAAATGTTTCTTGAGCAGCATATCAGCATATTAGAATGATTTCTCTGAAGACTGGAGTAATGATGCTGAAAATTCAGCTTTGCATCACAGGAATAAATTACATTTTAAAATATATTTAAATAGAAAACAGCTATTTTATTCTCAATTTTACTGTATTGTGTAATCAAATAAGTGCTGAACTTGTGCACAAGTGCTAAGTGTGAAGAGTATTTTTTCTTCAGATTAACATGTACTGTGCATGATAATATCAGTGTATTAGGATAGTAAACAGGGTCAGTTTTGACTTCATGTTGGCTTTTCGGGTGAAGTTCTGATGGTAATAAACCACCAAAAAGTGTGTCATTAAACACTGAAAGTGGTGATTTCTTTAAACAATGCTAGGAGCATTAATCATGGTGGTGGTAATGTCATTAAACGTGGCAGCGTTGCAGCTCTCTCTCATGCAGATGCAGTGTGCAGTAAAGCAGGAGAGCGTCTGAACCTCAGGCCAAACACTGAAGGACTCTTGGCAGCTGCTGATATTTCCACAACCGCTGGAAATCGATCCGTCTATTGCAGCATGCGGTTTCACTGACCTAAACTTACGACTAAGATTATTACACACGACGCATCCTACAGTCAGGCCAATGATGACATTTTGTGTTATGAGGGATAAATGTGAAATCCAGACATGAAGATATATGTGTGTGTGTGTGTGTGTGTGTGGGGCTGAAAGTCAATTTCGGTATTAAACACTAAACTAAAGATCTGTGTTCAGCTAAAATAATGTAAGCCAAGGACAAATAAATATCACAAAGGTGCTGAAATGCATGATGAATAATAATAAATTATGATAATTAACTGTCATGGAACATTCTGTTTTCCAAGAATAGAATTCATCTTTCAAATGAAGACTTTTTTTTCTTTCTCCCTGTTCAAAATGTTACTTCTTTGGATACATTTCTGTTCAACTTCAGCAATGTTCTGTCAGGAAGACGAACAGAAGAATGAATCATCTCAAGAATTAGTTTATGTAAAATATCTGAAGCCAATTTAAACATACAAATTCAAACATTAATTTTCTATCGATTGCATGACATTCAAGGAATGTTTCAGGGTTAGTATGAGCGACATGCTGTCGAGTATCACAAAAAATTATTTCAACTTATTCCTTCATTTGCAAAACCAAACAAAAATTGTTTAGTTATACATTTATTATGATTGCTTTTAGAGACTTCCACTGTAGGTGCATTTCTGTAAAAAGCATTTTTGCTTGCTTTCACCAATATTTCACATTTCATTTTATTATTTTTTATTAAATTATTTATTTTAAATTATTTCCATTAGTATTTTCTACATTCCATAGATGCTGTCCATTGTTCTAATTAATTTAACATGAAACATTCATTTAATTATTTTTAATGAATAAAATTAAATTATTATTCAAAATGATTTCTATTTTATAATTCAGAGGTATTTTCTACATGCCATGTAGAAAACATGCTGCCCATAGAATTGAACTTTTAAAGTAATTTACGCTGGAACATTCCTTCTCATATTTAATTTTATACATTTTTTGATTATTAAAATATCCATTTTAATTTCCTTTATTAAATTTATTTAAAATTATTTCCATTTTATAATAGATAGGTATTTTCTACATGCCATGGATGCTGTCCATAGAACTTAACTTCTATTTAATTGACCTTTATTACACTTTATTATTAATAAAATAATATTATTATTAACATTTATTTTTAACTTCATTATTATTTAATTCAACCTGCAACATTCCTTTAAAGGATCAAGGCAACACAATCTTGAAGGGTGTGACATCAAATAATTCTGCAACCTTTATATTGTATATTTTTAAATGTAAATGTTAAATATAAGCTAGACATAACTATACAGTAAGTAATGCATAAAACAGTTAACAAATGACCTATTTTGCTCTGTATTAAAGATTTATTGATCAAACACCACTGTTCTATGCTGCTAACAGCTGCACACTGTGTACTACATCCATCCTGACAAACCTTCTTCTGAAAATAAAGCGTGTTAACTCTGGATCTTGATCTGGGATTGTTTAAAAACTCTCTATAATAACATGGCATGGACACCATCATCTGAAGATGAAGTTTTTAGTCCCAACATCATCTGCAAGTTTCTTTCATCATGTGAAACGAGCCTAATGGAGGGAAACCCTTAGGAGAGTTGTTTGGCCAGAGCGAATGCTGGGCTTCCTTCCCAATAATGAGCTATTAATGAGGTACACAATAGACTGACACTGAACACCTGCCATTTATACAGACTCTAGAGTGTGTTTCCATATTAGAGTTGATTGAGCTGTAAAAATGTGTCATAATGAAACAATCAAAGTGAGTGTAAATGACATCCATTGAGAGCTTGACGTTCCCATCAGGCTTGTACACACATGTAGATTTTTTAGTTGTGTGCGTGTGCCCTCAGGAAAAGGATATAATAATCTGTGCTATTTTCTCTGAATTTGCATATTATTTTTATTTATGAAGAAAAAAGATGAAAAAAATGTCTGGATGCTACCCTATAGCTTGCAATATGCTATTTGTATTTTCTAGAAATAAATTGAAGCAATAAATAATTTTAGAATTAATATAATAAAATTATACATATTTTTTATAAAAGTATTTAATTATTTCCGTTATCATTTATAATAATTATATTGACTATACAATGTACAACATCTTGGTCATATGTTGCATTTAAAAAAAAAAAAGAAAAAAAAAAAAGAAACAATGAATCATATGTGACCCGGACCACAAAACCAGCCATAAGGGTCAATATTTTGAAATTGAGATTTATAGATCTTATTGTCTTAAAAAAATCAAAATACTGAGAAAATCACCTTTAAAGTTGTCTAAATGAAGTTGAATCAAAAATTAAGTTTTGATATATTTATGGTAGGAAATTTACAAAATATCTTCATGAAGCATGATCTTTACTTAATGTCCTAATGATTTTTGGCATAAAAGAAAAATGGATAATTTTGACCCATACAATGTATTTTTGGATTTTGCTACAAATATACCCGTGCTACTTAAGACTGGTTTTGTGGTCCAGGGTCACATATTAGAAATTAAATAAAATAACTTTTTATTTTTATTTATAAAAGTATGTAATTATTTCCATTATTATTTATTATAATTATATTGGCTATACAATGTAAACTATTTTGGTTTTATTTCATATGAATAAATTCAATAACATTTTTAATGTAAAAATGAATACCTGAATAAATGTATTAATAAATGAATATATGAAAAAATAAATTTAAAGATTTATATGTATTAATTAATAATATTAAATAATTATAATTTTAAGCAATTATATAATTTATTTATAAAAGAACATTATTATTGTTATTATTTTTTGTGTGTGTGTGAAAAAATGTCAAAATAATGAGTTTTCCATGATTTTCCATGATATACTGAGTGCCAAATAAAAGTGCATATTCTTACCTGAGATAATCTTGGATCCAGAAACACAGACACCATTGGCACCGTCACTAGTTGGTTGGGGTGGTGGCGGGCCGGCGGGTTTGGGTCGCGCTCGAGGGGTGGGCCTGGGGCGCAGCTGGGAGCCGTCGTAAGGAGGTGTCCCGGGAGGGGTGGGGGTTCTGGGAGGAGACGGTTCAGCTTCTTCTGTGCTCTGGGGAGGAGGTTGGGAAGGAGGCTGAGGAGGAGGGTGGCTGGGGGCCTGGATGGGGGTCTGGTTGTTGCGGCGGGGTGCGATGAGAGGCTGAGGGATGCTGGGGGCTGAGGACTGGTTTGGTGTGGGCTGGTTAGAAGCCGCTTTTACACTCTGTGGTGTGGGATGGGCGGCCTGTTTGGGAGGTGCTGGAGCTTGTTTCTTTGTACCTGAAACCAAACGGAACCAAGATTTTAGTGACTAACCGACAACATGCATTTTAAAGGGATAGTTCACCCAAAAATGAAAATTCTGTCATTAATTATTCACCCTCATGTTGTTCCAAACCCGTAAGACCTTCATTCATCTTCTGAACACAAATTAAGATATTTTTGATGAAATCCGAGAGCTTTCTGACCCTCCATAGACAACAATGCAACTGACACGTTCAAGACCCAGAAAGGTAGTAAAGACATCAGTAAAATAGTCCATCTGACATCAGTGATTCATACACACAAAAATAACGACTTTATTCAGCTTCTCTTGTATTCAACTTCTCTTGAATTTCTTCTCTTATTTTTGTTTTCTTTGTGCACAAAAAGTGTTCTCGTAGCTTCATAACATTACTGATGTCACATGGACTATTTTACTGATTTGCTGCTTAAGAAACATTTCTTATTACTAATGTTGAAAACAGCTGTTTATTTTTATTTTTTTAATATTTCATTTTTTTATATTTAATATTTAATACATAATGATCAGTTTAAATCATCCTTGCTGAAATAAACTGTTGATTTCTTTTACTTTTAAATAGAAGCATATCCTATACTGATTGATTAACTATTAAAAAGCTCTAATGTCATCCGATAACCGATAAATTGCACATCCCTAATAGATTTGAATAAAGATATGAGGAAGGATAATTAGGACTGACCTCTGCGCACCATGAATGGACTGGGGCCCTTAGGACCTGAGGTAGGGGTCACCACATTCAGCTGAGCGGGCGTCCCACTCAAAGCTCCCGGGCCGTTCCTCATGGCAGGGGGTGTGGATGCAGGATCTCGGGCGATGTTACTGGGGAAAGAAGAGAAGCAGGGAACTTCTATCACGGGATCACACTGCAGGATGTATAGACAGGTCAGTTCACATGCAGGGACGTTAAAATGTAGTGGTCCAAGTTGGGTTAATGACTTGCACCGAAAAGTTAACACAGATATATAGTACAGGCCTTAAGGAAACAGTTAGCAAAGTTAGCAGTGTTTTACTCTGCATGCATGCATTTACTCTTCTCCACTAAAGAAAGAATAAGCAACAGAGAAAGGCAAGGCAGGACACACAAATTATTAAATATTCCACAGAAAAGAGACACTAGAAGGATTTTGGCCCTGACTGGGATGAATCAGCATGATAATTTGATAAATTATCATTAACTTGTGATTTGAGAGGCGTTTGCTTCAATCTTCCCCATTTGATAAATCAAAAACAGATTGGAAACTCTTCTTTATCATATTGACCAGGGTTTTTAAAACTTTTTTAATCCAAGGGCTCCCAAGTGCCTTGCATTGGACTCCCTACCTAAATTAGCTAAGAAAAAGAAAAATATGATATGTAAAAAACTGACCATTTAAAACTGTCCATAAAAAAAAATTATTATTATTATTAAAATAAATGATTTATGATTTCCAAGTAGTCTTAACAAAACAGAACAAAACAAATATAACTTCATAATAAACGTTTAATAATAAACTATATATTTTATCATTTATTTAGAAACAAAAAATCCTATTATCCCAGCATACAAAAACTGTCCAAATGTAATGCAATTTTTTCCATTTAATTTTATATTTTATTATTTATTTAATTTTTTACACAGTACACCAGTCAAAAGCTTTTGGACAGCATGATTTTTCAAATTTTTAAAGAAGTCTCTTCTGCTCACCAAGCCTGCATTTATTTGATCCAAAGTTCAGCAAAAACAGCAAAAATTTTAAATATTTTTACTATTTAAAATAACTGTTTTCTATTTGAATATATTTTAAAAAGCAATTTATTCCTGTGATTTCAAAGCTACATTTACAGTATCATTACTCCAGTCTTCAGTGTCACATGATCCTTCAGAAATCATTCTAATATGCTGATTTGCTGTTCACGAAACATTTTCATTATTATTATTATTATTATTATTATTATTATCATCAATATTTAAAACAGTTGAGTACATTTTTTCAGGATTCTTTGATGAATATAAAGATCCAAAGATCAGCATTTATCTAAAATAAAAAGCTTTTGTAACATTATACACCATACCATTCACTATACTATTTTTTTTGGAAAAGAAATTATAGAAATTAATACTGTTATTTAGCAAGGATGCTTTAAATTGATCAAAAGTAATGATAAAGACATTTACAAACGTTACAAAAGACTTTCTATTCATCACAGAACCCTGAAAAAAATCTACTCAACTGTTTTCAACATAATAACAATAAAAGTTTTTTGAGCAGCAAATCAGCATATTAGAATGATTTCTGAAGGATCATGTGACACTGAAGACTGGAGTAATGATGCTGAAAATACAGCTTTGAAATCAGAGGAGTAAATTACATTTTAAAATATATTCAAATAGAAAACAGTTATTTTAAATAGTAAAAATATTTCAAAATGTCACTGTTTTTGCTGTACTTCAGATCAAATAAATGCAGGCTTGGTGAGCAGAAGAGACTTCTTTAAAAAACATTAAAAATTTTACTGTTCAAAAACTTTTGACTGGTAGTGTAAATATATTTTTTAAAAATTCAGAATTCAGGGAAATTGGAACTTTTTTTTTTATTTGCCATTATGACAACTGGGGGAAAAAATGTCCCAATTATCCTGAATTAGGAGAGAGGGGGGGTTCACTCACAAAAAATTTGTCCGGGAAACTGTGAATTTTATCAATGACCATGTCTAGATAAATTTAGGGTAAAAAATGTCTTAATCAAGGGTCCAACGGTAAGAGCTGATAGCTTTCCGGTGATCATTTTCTGATTATGAAAGCATTTTGAAGCAAAAACAATATGAGAATGGCACAAAAAGACGAAGTGCATGACACAGCGACAAATGACGGCATTTGATTTTTGCCATTCCAGGTCTCCTGAAAGGTTTATAGCCTTACTCTGCGATTGTACCCAATTATTAGCCATTTGACTGTTTTTAAAGCAGCGTTTTGAAGCACTAATCAAGAGAGTGGCACAAAACGATGTGCACACGACAGATTTCAGCGGCCGGCTCCTGACATCTGGCAGCGGTTGGCGAGGTGAGGTTTTTACGGTCGCACCAGTCCTTACCTGTTCTCCGCAGTCTGCTGAACTAAAGGCTGATGGGTCTGAGGAAGCGCAGCTCCCGCCTGCCCAGCCTCCAGACCCCCGCCAGTGGACGACAGAGGGGAGGGCTCAAACACAGGAACCCCCCCATCGTCAATGGGAGGGAGAGGGGGCTGGAAGGTAGGCATGGAGTGCTGCTTTTTATTTACTGTGCCAGCTCTACGAGGGGCGATTTCCGGCTGTTTGTTAGCAGGGCTATAGGGAAGAGGGGAGACAGCATGAAACACTCATACCAGAGAGTGACAGTGGGGTATTAGTCTCCACAGAAGGGAAGGAGGAGAAGGACAGGACCACCTGACCACTGTGACAGCAACCAAAGAGATGTGTTGGGAACAGATGACAATTTAAATGGTTTGAAGAATTTTCGATATATATATATATATACACACACACATATCCTGAACACACTGAAAATTTCTATATATACAAAAATAATATTTTATATTATATATATATATATATATATATATATATATATATATATATAAAATGTTTGTATATATAGAAATTTTCATATTTATATATATATATATGTATGTATATACTGTATATGTGTGTGTGTGTGTATATATATATATATATATATATATATATATATATATATATATATATAAAATTTTTGTATATATAGAAATTTTCAGTGACTCTTTCTGCAAAGTGGCTGTCTTTATAAATGAGTCATTTGAATCATTCACTCAACCATTTCATTAAAAAACACACATTTATTTAGAATCGCCACTACTGTATGTTGCTCTGAGACCTGTGATGGTTGCTTTTGTTTGAAAATATTTTCCAATAAATGAATACACTATGCAACTGAATGTTGCATCGCTAAATTAAAAAAATAAAAAAATAAAAAAATAAATGAATAATAATAATAATAATAATAATAATAATAATAATAAATATATATATATATATATATATATATATATATATTAGTGCAGTCAATCGATTAAATTTTTTTTACTAATCACACATTTTTCTAAAATTAATTGCGATTAATTCCACCTAACATTAAAGTTTTTAAATATACTTTTATATTGCAATAATTTCGCATTCAATCTTCAAATGTACAATGCACAAACAACATAAGACAGTATAGTTTTATATAATTCTTTAATGGCATCTTTTTTTATGATTGAAGGCCAGCATCACTGATATCAATACTACTGATGTCTCTATAAAATAGTTTTTTCCCCTTAATATTTAACCATTGACTGTAGCCATTCAGCGTTACAGTATAATTGAGAGCTATCAATTTTTACATTTATTAGACTTAACTTCTAATTTAAGTGAACTTAAAACAATCTTCACATGAACCTATTATAATAAATGACATATTTAGCTACCTGCGCCCTTTAGCAGAAATATATGGAAAATGAATAGTTACCAAACACTAAATTCTAAATTAAATGTAGATGAACCCCGTAAAGCTATAAAAGTTATTGATTTCCTCTTTCTTCTTTTGTTCTTGGATTAATAGACATCACAGCAGCTGGTTATTAGCTTATTTGCCTGCTATTGCTTTAAAAGCTGCTACTGCTGCGTGACGTGGATCTTGACATGCATCGTATTTTCTCACAACTCTTTACCTTTTCTGACTCACTTCAGGTCTTAAAGTCTCTACTAATGAGTGGACGAGTTGAATCGGGAGTGTTATATAAGGGAGAGAGTGCTGGGGTGCCTCAGGACAGTTTTTAAAACCATTTCAGAGACATGTTCTTAAATGTGGCGCATATATAACATATTGCTTGCATGCACACAGTTTTAAGGCAGCTTTAATCGCCTTTTTGGTAACTTCATGCCTTAAATGATGGCGTAACTACGACATTGCATGCACAACGTAGTTTTTCGCTGTTTGATATGAAATGATACAGGCTGCTGGAAAAGCGCGCCGGCACCTTTGTGCGGTGTATTTGAAGAGCGGGCGCTACGAGCACAGCATTTTTCCGCGTCGCCTGACGTTGAGGCGAAGCTAGAGCGCGGGCCTGAAACGGCCTCCCGCTTGATGTGGTCATAAAGACGCCTGTATCTGTAAAATAAACGTAATCCAAGAAAAAAAAAAAAAAACATATGAATACTGTTCAGTTTCTTGCACAGACCAATCGTTTCGTGTCTTAAGACCTCAATGTATCGTCATGAGCCGCAGGGTTTAATTTGGTTTCGTCTGTGTATGTTTTTTTGACTCTCAAAGCCGTGAGTCCCATTGACTGCCATTATATGACTGACAGACTGCAACGGTTTGAGTTAAAAATCTTTGTTTGTGTTCTACTGAAGAAACAAAGTCACCTACATCTTGGATGCCCAGGGGGTAAGCAGATAAACATCAAATTTCCATTTTTGGGTGAACTCATGCAGAGATCGTTTCCACATCGAGTCTATTTTTGCTGTGTTGCACGCTCTGAATTAAAGTGACAGCGCATTGTTCGCGGTAAAAATGAACATGGATTGACACGGAAATGTAGTAATCTACTGTTTCACAGTCAGCACATGGCTTTTTGGCTAGATTTAAAACAAGGAAAAGTGCACTTTTAGATAAACAAAGCAATAATAGATGGCACTCGCAGAGGTAGGAAACAAAGTAATATTTATTGAGTTTAAACGTAAATATGTCTATGAAAGATTGTATTACTGTTCTGTGATAAAAGAGAATCACAATGCTGAAAAAGCATATTCAGTAACAACGTTTGGATTTGAAATCAAAATAATGGATAAATGTTGTGTTTGCGGTGAACAGCCGAGCAGTGGCGTGCACAGACCTCCGGAGGGGCAGGGGCTAAGCGACGTTGCTAGGGCACAATTGTGTTCTGGGGGAGGGGTGGATGGGGGTTTCCCCCTCTGTGCTTCCTCTGCACCGCATGCAAATAGCCTACTAGTGTATACGCACTGCAGATGGAGTACGTGTGAACCTGCCTCATCAAATCTTTCAACACCTGAGGCAGCACCACAAAGAGCTCTATGACCAATGCATGGCAAAAAAAAAATCCCTGGACACAGGATTTAAAATTTTTTTTTTTGCCATATGTCTGTTCTAAAGACATTTTGTTACACCTTTAGTGATTCTTTTGCCTTGTCTGTTCTAGAGACATGTTACAGCGTTTTGATAAAGCTCTAATTGGTTTTCTTTTGGAAATATGTTTCAAATTGACACTGAATGCATTTATGACTGTAAAGCATGTCTGTGTGTGTCAAAATCATGATTAAAATCGAAATCGCAAAACTGATCAAAGAAATCGTGATAGGGTTTTTGTCCATATCGCACAGCCCTAATACATACATATATAAGGTGTAAAACAAAATTAATATGTATTTAATAAATGTTTAATATGTAATTAATAAATCTTAAACATTAAATTTTTCAGTTAACATTTAAAAAAAATTCACATTTTCGGTTAAGTTAAAGTACTAATATGACTAGAACTAAAACTGAAAATGAATTCAACTGAAATATAAAAAAATGAATAAAAATGAGAAAAGCAGATAACAATGATGTGATAAACCTGGTATTGTATATTATGAATACTGTCAGCTCTTGGATGAATTGCTTTTGTTCCTCTTTTGTAAGTCGCTTTGGATAATAGCATCTGCTAAATGCATAACTGTAAAATTACTAAAACTTAAACTAAAATTAAAATTTAAAATGTAAAAAAATAAGAGGTAATTAAAAGTATGAATAAATACTATACAATAAATATATGTATAAAATGATGTATATGGATTAGTGCTGTCAAACGATTAATCGCGATTAATCGCCTCCAAAATAATAGTTTTTGTTTATATAATATATATGTGTGTGTGTGTACTGTGTATATTTATTATGTATATGTAAATACAAACACATACAGTATATATATTTTGAAAATATTTACATGTATATATTTAAATTAATATAATTTATATTATATACAAATATATTTAATATATAAACATAATTAAATATATACATGCATGTGTGTATTTATATATACATAATAAATACACAGTACACATACATATATTATGTGAATAAAAACTTTTATTTTGGATGCGATTAATCGCGATTAATCGTTTGACAGCACTAAGTATTTCTATAAGTATATAAATGACTTCAGTTCAAATCTCTTTTTGAAAGTGACTGCAGCAGCCGGTGACATTCAGCTGAAGGACTCTCCTGTACCTGAGGCACAAAGACATTCACCTCTTCAAGCTCTGAACGTTTGGTATGATGGCCTGCGGGAGAGGAGGTGTTTGACTCATTCTGAACATACCAAACCGACACGAGCGCTGCTGACGGGACTGAACACTTCCTGCTTTCACTCACTGAATAACTTCAACTGGAATTATAGAAACTAGAACTGCATTTACTGGAATACAAATCATTTCATTATAACCTTTCATTCTTTTAATGCTGCATTAGTGCTTTTGAAAACTCAAAAACCTGACTCTTTTCTTTTCTGAATTTGGCACCCATTTCGTAATCATGAAATATAGCAATAATGCGTTTATACATAGCTATGAGCATAAAGTTTATTTATTTCAGAAAGCATACAATAAGCAACGGTTGACAAAAAACTAAGTAAAACAAAACAAAGCAAAAGCCAAACCAAAAAAAAAAAAAAAAATCGAAAAAAAACGAAGCAAAACCACAAACAAACATGGCTGAAAAAGATGTATGTGTCATATGAAATGAATACTTCTAAACAGCCCCCAGCTCTGGTCTCAGACTGTCTGCTTTGACTGTGACAGACTCACTGGCCACTACATAGGACGCGGACACTACTGTGGAGTTGGAGTCATGTCTGTAAACGCGGGGATGAGACTTGTACCTGTCTTTGCGGGGTGTGTCAGAATCGAGTGACCCCTGGCTGCCTGGGCGCCTCCTGTCTATGGTTCCGACTTCTGAGTCAGGGGTCCCTGGGCATCCAGGCATAGCAAACATGCCTGAGACGTTGAAGTCCACATCTGAAGAGCAAAAGAGCAGAGGATGTTAAAACACGGCCATGAATGAGTAAAAAGGCAAACTCAGTTCCAAATCCTAGTGAGCTGCCCATTCAGGCAACATTTCCAGACACATTTCCAGCACAAAGGCAGAAATTAACCAGGGAAATTATGCTGCTTCGCTTTGGTCCAATCTGAAGCAGTAGCATATTCTGTAACATATTCTTCCTTTATGCATTTTTTATGGATAATGCAATTCCATGCAGTGTTATAGTTAACTAAAATTAAAACTGAAACTGGCAACTGGAATAAAGCTGATACAATAAAATAAAATAAAATAAATACAAATAAAATAAAAATATAAAATAATAAAATGAAATAATAGATTAAACTTAAAGTAAGATGTGTACTAAAAGTAATAAAATTACTAAAATTGCAACTGAAATAAAATTAAAGGTATATAGAAATATTATTAAAAACAAATAAAAATGACAAAAGCACAAAACAATTATATGATAAACCTGGTACTATATATTGCAAATTTTGTTACTCCATGTTTTATTATACAGACAAATATATAAACAAACAATGCTACGAATATTGTTGGCTCTTTGACATATTGCTTTTGCTTTGTTTTGTAAGGTGCTTTTGATCAAAGTGTTTGCTAAATGCATAAATGTAAATAAAAAAAATCAATAAAGCTTAAAATAAAATTAAAATAATACTAAACTTAAATACTATAGGCCAGAGTTACTAAACAGGACAAATTAGCATTAGAGCGCAATTCCATAAAAGCGTCGATGGGAGGGGAAAATTTTGCGTGTGATTTACTGACCAGCGCAATCTACCAAGAGCAGCGCAAATTACCGCCTGCTTTAAGACATGCTTTTTTTGGACGTTAAATAATGGCACAAATACCAGTAATTTGACGAGCGCGAACGTTAGTAAATTACACAATCTCCTCCCATAAATTTTGCGTCTGAAAGGGAAACTCCTACAAACGCATATTCAATAAAGTCAGGTGCAAAAATAACCGTGTCCATGCCTTTTCAGCGCTAATTCTTCACTGCGCGTCTTTAGTAAATCCTGACAGTACTGTTTTAACGGCAAAAGAGTAAGAGTAGTAAATCTGGCCCTATAAACGCTAAAAAAAAAAAAAAATCAAGATCGAGGAGGAGGTGAAGCATTGGTGGAATAGCAATATATTTTATACAGTTCTGAAAATTATTGATAAAAACAGTTAATTAAATGTAATATTTATGAACATGTCAAGTTGTTAGCTTAGCAACATGCAAATGTGAGTCCAACGCTCACATTAGACCACAGCTGCAAAATTGTACTTTGCTGCATTTGTTTTGCAGGTATATGATTATAAACATGAAAATTTACAGCTGCATTTCCAAGTCTGACTTCAAGTTCACTTTTCCAAGTAGGAAGCTGGAAATTCCACGTTTGAAATTTCCAACCTGGAAAAGGCAGAAATAGCATTCAGCATATTCAGATGTGAGCATCAGTTAAATCTGAAGTGCGCTTCTTGTGAGGAGTCACTTATCAAGACTTGCTAGATTTTAGACAGACTTTAGACTATCAATGGTAGTCTTACCTTCAGGGAAGAACCAGCTTGCATGGTTAATTATCAGTTCTATTATAGACACGACATGGACGGAGGTAGTAGCTGCCATCTCAGCAAGGCTTCTAGAAGAACAACAAAACTGTAACATATCAAACTGTTTCACAAGAAACATACACAAGGACATTTAACTAATAACATTTTTAGGTTACAGTTTATTTTAAGGTGTCCTTGTTACAATGTAATTATACATTTAAGTATTGAGTAATATTAATTAACTACATGTACTTACTATATGGTTAGGAATAGGGTTTGTCTTAGGGTTACTTGCATCTAATTACGCATAATTTTGTGTTATTATAATAGTAAGTACATGTAACATGTGTAACAAGGACACCTTAAAATAAAGTGGTTATGGGTAATGTAAGCGGATTGCTCTTGGGTTTGTGTCTCACCCCTCTGTCTTGGCCCACAGTAAATTGGGTCCCAGTACGATGGCGATGTTGCTCGCTGTCATCTTATTTACGTCACTTTCCAGAGCAAGTTTTGCAAGAAACTTCACCAGGTACCTTCACAGACACAGAGTAGCTTGTTACGATCACAATAGTCATTACAAGACAATAGTTTAGTTTAGTAACAAGCAGACCTAAAGTTGGTCTTGTTGGCCTTTGGTAACATGTCACACACCACCCACAGCGCCTGAAGCCTCTTATCAGGGTCAGAAATACTGCAGACGAGAGGAAAACAAAGAGAGAGAGATGATACAAGAACCTCGAATTGAATCACTTTTTTAGTTTAAAATCTGAAACATCTTCAATATAATTTTTAAAATTCACATACTTTTTAATCAGGATACTATTAGCATGGGTGTCATGGCTTTTTCTCTTCAGGAAGTGACATTTTATTTTGCATTTAGGGTTAAAATGAAATTTTATACATGAGATTTCCCTTTTTTAATTCAGGAACATTTTAAGCCAGTGCATCCAGTTTACAGTCCAGATCAGAAACCCTTTGAGTTGTAAAGTCATTAACATCTTCCAGTTTAAAGGAGAGATCAAACATATGAGCTTATGACAGCTGACGTCAGCTCACTCTGCGCTCCACCTTAAATGACTGTTACACAAGATCACAGCTCCAGAGATGTTCGGATGACTCATTTTATGGGATGCAAACATAACTGATTATGTCATCACCTATTCATGATCCCTAGAGTGTGATATTGAGACGTTTCCTCAGGCAGCATTTTAGTTCAGTGTGAAGTTACTGGTCAATACGTCGAAAATATGAAATATGTCACTCCTCACAAAACATCTAGGTTAACTGACATGATGTAAACTTTTAAATTATTTTAGTCTAAAAATATGACACTGTATGAGCATAAAACTGTCTATAAAAGCAATTTTAATATATTTATTTATTTGGCTGCAACCACACAAGATTCGCAGATAACAAGGAAACACTAAGCTATTAGAGAAACTTCAGATAAGTATATTTACACTGAATTTGTGCCACATATTTTGTTGTATAAATCAAAAAAATGGAATATTCACAGCAGGGATGAAATCTGATGGCAAAGCAAGAATTTTATGTGAATAAAAATTGTATTTTGGGTTGTATCTTACATTAAACCTACCAATCTTTTTTTAATTAATACTTTTATTTAGTAAGGATGTATTACAACGAATCAAAAGTGACAGTAAAGACTTTTATAATGTTACAAAATATTTCTATTTCAAATTAATGCTGCTCTTCTGAATTTTCTATTACTCAAACGGTCCTGAAAAAATGTATAATGGTTTACACAAAAATATGAAGCAGCACAACTGTTTTCAATGTTATTAATAATCATAAATGTTTGTTGAGCAGCAAATCAGCATATTAGAATGATTTCTGAAGATCATGTGACACTGAAGACTGGAGTAATGATGCTGAAAACTCAGCTTTGCATCACAGGAATAAATTATATTTTAATATGTATTAAAATAGAAAACAGTTATTTTAAATTGTAATAATATTTCACAATAGTACTGTTTTTACTGTATTTTTGATCAAATAAATGCAGCCTTATTAAACATAAGAGACATTTGAATGGCGGTATATCTTGAACTGAAGCATTTAAATGACTGTTTGTTGGTTTTGTTTAGAGGTTTTGATAAATTATGACTGATACAGAATGAATATATTAGTTGCTATAGTAATTTGGTCAGGTTGGGCTAAAATAAACCTCAAGCTTCTCACTTCTCATCTCTTTGCTATTCGTTGTTTGTTTGCTAATATGGTTTAATTCTCATACCTAAGTTAGTCATGCAAGTTTTAGTTAGTCATGCAACCAAATGTTCAAGATTACTTTCTTCTGAATACAGAGGCACTGAAGTCATGGATTTTGATGTATAATACATCCTATGAATGTGCTTTACTTTGAGGCTTGGATCCACTCTTCATACAGCTGGTAGGTCATCAGAGGTTCAGGCAGCTCCCTCAGGTAAGATTTCAGGGCTCCTAAATAATCATGGAAAAACAAAACCAACATCAAACGGATTTGCAAACCCTCAATTCTGTTTTAACATGACATGCAGAGTGGATTTAGACTCAGTTTGTCAAATATTTGGCTATAGTTGTGATACTCTTCAATCTGGTGAACAGAACTGAGAAGTTCCAGATTTCAAAATAGATCAGCGCCAGAAGTCTTGTTTGGTAATCAACAATACAAGCAAACATGGTTTAAAATCAAACAAATCTAGTCTCATTTTAATTTTTGGGAGTCATTCTAAATACAGAGATACTAACATCTCTGTAACTAGCCGCAAACAAACTGAGTCTGTCTACAGTTTCATTTATGAAAAATGTCTGGTACCGGCTACAGCATGAGGGTCAGAGTAAAACTCCTCCAGTTGGGAAGTGGAACAGTCCAGTGCCGCCTTTAACTTCTTCAGTTTAGAGGCTCCTGCAGCGATACGGAACAAACCCTGGCACGAAAGGAGCCGTTGTAAACACACAAGACCTTTGCAAAGTGCAGTACATTATAAACTGAGATGCTTATGTTTAAAAAATGACTGGAAAGGCTGTTTTCATATGTGTCAGTGATGGTTTCACAGGGAAATGATTCGTTTCACTGCTATTATTAGTCCGGCTTTAGCCAAGAAGCAGAAGTGAACCAGTGGACATCTCTAACACAGATACACTGCCACAGCGACGCTCTCACAAAGCATTAAGCTCATCCAGACCTCATCTGTAGCTCAACCTTCAGATTATCTATCTATCTATCTATCTATCTATCTATCTATCTATCCATCCATCCGTCATTTCTTTATCATCTATCCACCAATCCATCATCTATCATCCATCTATTCATCCTCTATACATCATCCATCCATCCATCATCATCATCTATCTACCCACCCCTCCATCCATCCATCCTTCTGTCCATCCATCCATCCTTTCTTTATCATCTATCCACCAATCAATCATCCAACATCCATCCATCCATCCATCTTCCACCCTCCCCTCCATCCATCCAACCATAATTTATCTATCCATCCTCTCCTCTATCCACTCATCTAACATCTATCATCCATCTATACATCCATCAATCTATTGATCCATCATCATCTATCATCCATCTATCCATCTTCCACCTTACCCTTCATCCATCCATCCAACCATCATCTATCTATCTATCCATCCTCCCTTCCATCCATCCATCCATCCACCCACTCATCCATCATCTATCATCCATCTATCCATCTTCCACCTTACCCTTCATCCATCCAACCATCATCTATCTATCTATCCATCCTCCCTTCCATCCATCCATCCACCCACTCATCCATCATCTATCATCCATCTATTCATCTTCCACCCTCCCCTCCATCCACCCAACCATCATCTATCCATCCTCCCCTCCATCCATCCATCATCTAACAGCCATCTATCCATCTTCCACCTTACCCTTCATCCATTCAACATCATCTATCTATCCATCCTCCCTTCCATCCATCCATCCATCATCTATCATCCATCTATTCATCCTCCACCCTCTGCCCCATCCACCCAACCATCATCTATCCATCCTCCCCTCCATCCATCCATCATCTATCATCCATCTATCCATCCATCCATCCATCATTTACCATCCATCTATCCATCCTCCACTCTCCCCTCCATCCATCCAACCATCATCTATTTATCCATCCTCCCCTCCATCCATCCTTCACCCTCCCCTCCATCCATCCATCCATCATTTATATCCATCTATCCATACTCCGCCCTCCCTTCTATCCATCCATCTATTCATCCATCCCTCTGTCCAACCATCCATCATTTCTTTATCATCAATCCACCCATCCATCATCTATCATCCATCTATTCATCCATCCATCTATCCATCTTCCACCCTCCCCTCCATCCATCATCTATCATCCATCTATCCATCCTCCACCCTCCCCTTCATCCATCCAACCATCCATCATCATCTATCCATCCATTATCTATTTATCATCTACCCGCTCATTCATTCAACATATATCATCCATCCATTCATCCATCCATCACCTCTTTATCATTTATACACTCATCCATCTATCATTTATCATCATCTATCCATCAAACATCCATCCATCATCCATCTATCCATCCATCCATATATTCATCCATTCATCTGCCGATCCACCCACCCATCATCTATTTATCATCTACCACACCCATCCATTCAACATCTATCATCCATCTATTTATCCATCCAAATATTTATCCAACTGTCCATTCATCCATCAATCATCTATTTATCATCTATGATCTCTCCACCTATCCATCCATCATCTATCCTTCCATCTATCTGTCTATGCATCCATCCATCCATTCTGAGACAAAAGGAATAAAAGCCAAATATTGAGAAGATCTTGCCTGCTAAATCAACACACATGTGAATACAGGCAGGTTTTAAAGCTTGTTATTTCTGAAAACATAAAATGTTAACTTGCAGCCCTCTTTTATTTTGATTCTGACACATATGCAACTTTAGTTTTGAAATGCATGTCAAATAAAAGTCATTCATCCATTTAAAACTGGTTCTGTACAAATGTGCCCTTTGCAAAAGGTCGAAATATTAACCACGTCCGTGAAAATCATAACTATCTGCCATTGTGTATGCAGTGACAATGTGCATCCACTTCCCCTCAGAATGAAAACCATAATGTCTTTTTATCTGTGGGTTCTCATGTGTTGTTTCACAGTGTGAGATACCTCTTCTTGCATGCCGGTTTCCAGTAGCATCATAACGCAGGCCTCTATGGGCAGAGCGATCTCTCTGCTAGTGCGTTTCAGATGTTCTTCCAGAGCTGTGCCAAATGCTGGCTTCTCTGTCCATTTATCTATGTCAGATGATGAGATGAAGTGAGAATAATCTGAGTTATGGCAGGAAACATTTAAGAATCATCACTAGGTGGGTGTGTGGAACACAGATTCTGTAAGTCAGGATGATTTAGAGTGTGAAACAGGATACATTACAGTACTGGCCACCAGGAAGCTTTGAAAGAGAAAGAATGATTCATAGCTTGATGACTAGCCAGATCTTTGGGTGAATCTCATAAAACCTGTCAAAAACATGTCTGGGTCATATCTCAACAAGAAAAACAAAACTATATATTAAATAAAACAAAGCTTTTAAATAAAAATAAATAAATATAAATATAAATTAACTACACAATTTTTTAAATAATATTAATTAAATATATATAGATATATTTGCAAAACAAACATATATACACCAAGACATGTTCTATATATACTGCAAATACATATTTATTTTACATAAATAAAATACTTTTATTCTATTACTGTAAAAAATCTAAAGTAAAGTGTCTAAACAAATGACAGTATTGACAAATTAGTTTATTCTGCATTACACTTATGAGAATTTTAAGGGAAAATGTGCTTAATTGTCATGACACTACATGTCACAAATAATATCTATCTATCTATCTATCTATCTATATATATATATATATATATATATATATATATATATATGTGACCCTGGACCACAAAACCAGTCATAAGGGTCAATTTTTCGAAAATGAGATTTATACATCATCTGAAAGCTGAATAAATAAGCTTTCCATTGATGTATGGTTTATTAGGACAATATTTGGTTGTGATACAACTATTTGAAAATCTGGAATCTGAGGGTGCAAAAAAATCAAAATACTGAGAAAATAGCCTTTAAAGCTGTTCAAATGAAGTTCTTAGCAATGCATATTACTAATCAAAAATTAAGTTTTGATATATTTACAGTAAGAAATTTACAAAATATATTCATGGAACATGATCTTTACTTAATATCCTAATGATTTTTGGCATAAAAGAAAAATCAATAATTTTGACCCATACAATGTATTTTTGGCTATTGCTATAAATATACCCCAGTGACTTAAGACTGGTTTTGTGGTCCAGGGTCACATATATATATATATATATATATATATATATAAATTTGCTTTTAGGGAGAATATAACCCAGACATGTTCTCTCTCTCTCTATAGTAAATAAATACATAAATATACTGTATATTGTAAATAAATAAAAAGAAGCTTTTATTTTATTACTGAGATAAGAACAGAAAAAACATAATAAGTATACATATACATTAACTATACAATAAATTATACAATTGTTCTGACAATAAAATGATATACTTGTCTTTATGCAATATATATATATATATATATATATATATATATATATATACACACACACACACACACACACACACATATATACACAGTGGCATGTGAAAGTTTGGGAACCCCTTGTAGAATCTGTGAAAATTTGAATAATTTTAAAAAAATAAGAGAGATCATACAAAATGCATGTTATTTTCTATTTAGTACTGTGCTGAGTAAGATATTTTACATAAAAGATGTTTACATATAGTCCACAAGACAAAACAATAGCTGAAATGATTAAAATAGCCCCCTTCAAAAGTTTGGAAACCCTTGGTTCGTAATACTGTGTGTGGTTAATTATAGAGAGTTTGAAAATTACAGAGATCAGATAAATATTTTCTCTGTTTCAGAACACAAAACAGATCCTACATAACATTCTCTGTGTTTAATTGTTATTAATAAGGTCATGATTTCAGAAGTGTTGTGAGTGATTCATACGCAGCAGATGCTCAGTGCAGGAAGTGAAGAGTAAATATCACACCTTGCTGTGACTGTATGGTGGGCAGGACACTCTCTATGGATGCCAAAGCTCTTCTGTGGTATTCAGCTTGAGCTTCTAACAACTGTCAAGACAAATCCACAAAAACTTCACACTTTTTCTATTTTTGTCTGACAAGAGGAAATGTCTGTGACTCAATGATCTACTAATTGCCTATACACTGTAAAATATAGTATATAAATAACAGCTTTATTTATTCAAATCAACTCCACTGACCGGATATGCTAAGTACTAGCGTATAGTAGGAAGATCTGTGAATACCACTGACCTTTGTCCAGTTTCTTACTGATAACCAAGGACATTCTGATGCCTTATTTGCAAGTTAAATTCACTATACCAGTAAAAAAATCGAACTTTATCAGACATTATATGCGGTTAAAGCTCTTAGAAACGACTTACCAACACATAATAGCGAGCATATTCTCCTTCCTTGGAGGAAAAGTTGTACATGTCTGCCGCCACTTGATCCTAAAGATAAAAAGAGTTCAGACTAGATTGAATGTGCTACCCAAGGTCACCTAGAAACCTCAATACAATCTGACTCATATCCATACCTTGCATATTTCCATTTTGATCTGAGCGTCATCCATCTCCTCCTTAAGTGTGTCAACTTTGGCAGCCATTGCTTGAGCATTTGCAGCTGACGGAAACGCCTTTGTGGCCTGCTGATACCTGTATTATCACAGTTTAAAGTATTAAAGTATTAACGTCTCTTATGCTAGGCCTAATTTATTTCAATTGAGTAAAAATTGCACTGTTGTGAAATATTATTTCAATTTGAAATAACTGATTTCTATTTGAATACGTTAAAATGTAATTTATTAATGTGATGCGAAGCTGAATTTTCAGCATCATTACTCCAGTCTTCAAAGTCACGTGATCCTTGAGAAATCATTCTAATATGCTGATTTGCTCAGGAAAGATTGATAAAACAGCTGTGCTGCTTAATATTTTTGTGAAATAGTGATATATTTGCAACATTACAAACATCTGTACTGTCATGTTTGATCAACTTAATGCATCCTAGGTAAACAAAGGGAATTAATAATAATAAAATGTAATATTACTGACCCCATATCAGTAGTATATAAACACACCTGGCTTTCGCAGAATCAAAATCCAACACAAGTTTGGCTAAATGTTTCCTCTGCTTCAAAATGTTAGGAATGTCCACCTTCAAGCACAAAAACAGAGATGTGACATACAGTGTATGTTTAAAAAGCAGGTTATTTTCATGTCTTTGGCTTTACGTACCTCTGCTAGCTGGTTGAGAGGCTCCAGAATATCTCTCTCCAGCTGAACTTCATGTTGGCTTTGCTCCAAGGCCAGTTTGTTTTCAGCTTCTCCACAGACATCCATCATTCTTCTGTAGATACAAACACACAAAGGACACATGATCAATGATAACTGAACATTATTCTTGAATGCTAAACAGATTCTAATAATAGGGCTGGGAATAACGGCCAAAAATATTATCCCAATGTCCATATGATTTGATATTGATTCTTATCACAGTATTCATTTTGAACAATTAATGTTAAAGGAAACGCATTCCACATGTTTGTTAGACCTTAAAAATGAATGTAACCATAAATTGTTTGTTTACATGTAAGCTCCACAGAATAAGCAACTGTTTAATTTAGGGCCTCATGAAGTCTGTTTAATTTTTTCCCGTTTTCTATGATTTTCCTGGATTCTGTGTTTAATAATACTGTTTCACAATGCAAAAATATACTCTGTGTTTATACTCCATTTAATTTTCTCACATTCTGTATTTATAAAAATAAAAATAAATGATTTTAAAATAAATAAAATATGCATTGAACAAGCTACCATTTAATTGGGAGCCATGATGTATTTATGATTTAATAATATTTCACAAGGCACATATATTTTAAATAAATAAGCTATTTTAAGTCTAACGAAGTGAATTCATAAGACTTTAAACAATTTAATCAGTCTTTTAAAATAAATTTACAACAAAATTTTGATTTTTGGTCAAATAAGATGCTGTGCTTGTATATTGCATTAATGAAAACATGGGTAATACATATCTTGGTTGTATGATATCCCATAGAACAACATCTAACACAACTAGCATAGTCCAAAAAACAATGTTCTCTTGCTAATCTATCACTGCATGAGGTCACTTTTTTATCATGAACAATAATAATTTAATGTTACATCACTCTAGTATGAATTTCACTGTACTAACAAATGTTGTTGGGTAATAATGATGCATCCACTGGATTTTTCACAGCCTGCCTGACAAAACAGATGATTCAGGGATGTTTGGTCACATGGCTAACGAGAACAGAAACAGTTCCTGAAAGCGCCATCTCTGTTTGACTCAGAGAAGAGTGAATGTTCAAAGTTCTCTCATTATGAGTAGTATGAATCACAGGTCAGATGGACCAGATTATGGGATGGTTTTGGAGGATACGTATGTCTCTCAAAGGGTCAGAGAGTTCAACTCACGCGATGAGGGACTCGTCTCCGAGCTGACTTCCTCCATCCAGCATGGATTGTGAAAGGGCTGTAAGGGGAAGCTTTTTCTAAGAGAAAAAAAACAATTCAGAAGTGTGCACTATGGAGGGATTTGGGAATGTAAAAGCAGCTGTTACTTACATGTCTCTTGTCCACATCTGAGCCCATGTTACCCTGCAGATACATGACCATCTTCTTGTGCACATTATGGGAGACCAATCGCACATTTTCAAGGCGCCGCTCAATCTGTAATATACAGTGTTGGGCATGTTACTTTAAAAAAGTAATTAGTTATAGTTACTAGTTACTTCTCACAAATAGTAATTGAGTAAGTAACTGAGTTACATCATTACAAAAGTAACTAATTACTAGGGAAAGTAACTATTGTGTTACTTTTTAAAAAAAAAAAAAAAGTTCAAATACGTCACATAACTTGGACGCCCCCAATATTAAATATGTTAAATGAACGAAATGGATACTAATTAGAATAAATTATTATTAAAACATTATACACTAATATGATATAACTAATATGATATAACTTTAGTAAATAGAATAACCATGTACGAATGCATATTTGTCATGTTGACTGAACTTAGGACTGGTGGTGGTGCTTAAGATTTTGTTTGTCATTTAGTGTTTCTATAAAAAACTAAAAATAATACTGATAAGATAACAAAACTACTACGAATTCTACTACTAATAATACTATAAAACGCACTAAGGATTAATGAGCTGCTGGGTTCATGAATATTAATCACGTTGTCTGCGTTCGCTCGAACTGATTTTCTAAAATCAAAACAGGGACAATAATAGGTGAGCGCCAGCCAATGAGATCGTCGTTTGCGCATTAGTTCCACCCAGAAACCAGCAGTTCTTAAAAGCTGAGGAATTCCAAAGGAACTCTGTTATTTTGACAAGAAAATACAACAAAGAATATCATTTACATGTAGCGCGTCAATTCTGCATGTTATGTAAGACTCTCTCGCTTTGTACACTGAACAAAATTATAAACGCAACACTTTTATTTTTGCCCCCATTTTTCATGAGCTGAACTCACAGATCTAAGACTTTTTCTATGTACACAAAAGGCCTATTTCTCTCAAATATTGTTCACAAATCTGTCTAAATCTGTGTTAGCGAGCACTTCTCCTTTGCCGAGATAATCCATCCACCTCACAGGTGTGGCATATCAAGATGCTGATTAGACAGCATGATTATTAAAAGGCCACTCTAAAATGTGCAGTTTTATCACACAGCACAATGCCACAGATGTCGCAAGTTTTGAGGGAGCGTGCAATTAGCATGCTGACTGCAGGAATGTCCACCAGAGCTGTTGCCCGTGAATTGAATGTTCATTTCTCTACCATAAGCTGTCTCCAAAGGCACTTCAGAGAATTTGGCAGTACACCCAACCGGCCTCACAACCGCAGACCACGTGTAACCACACCAGCCCAGGACCTCCACATCCAGCATCTTCACCTCCAAGATCGTCTGAGACCAGCCACCCGGACAGCTGCTGCAACAATCGGTTTGCATAACCAAAGAATTTCTGCACAAACTGTCAGAAACCATCTCAGGGAAGCTCATCTGCATGCTCGTCGTCCTCATCGGGGTCTCGACCTGACTGCAGTTCGTCATCGTAACCGACTTGAGTGGGCAAATGCTCACATTCGATGGCATCTGGCACTTTGGAGAGGTGTTCTCTTCACGGATGAATCCCAGTTTTCACTGTACAGGGCAGATGGCAGACAGCGTGTATGGCGTCGTGTGGGTGAGCAGTTTGCTGATGTCAACGTTGTGGATTGAGTGGCCCATGGTGGCGGTGGGGTTATGGTATGGGCAGGCGTATGTTATGGACAACGAACACAGGTGCATTTAATTGATGACATTTTGAATGCACAGAGATACCGTGACGAGATCCTGAGCCCCATTGTTGTGGCATTCATCCATGACCATCACCTCATGTTGCAGCATGATAATGCACGGCCCCATGTTGCAAGGATCTGTACACAATTCCTGGAAGCTGAAAACATCCCAGTTCTTGCATGGCCAGCATACTCACCGGACATGTCACCCATTGAGCATGTTTGGGATGCTCTGGATCGGCGTATAGGACAGCGGGTTCCAGTTCCTGCCAATATCCAACTTCGCACAGCCATTGAAGAGGAGTGGACCAATATTCCACAGGCCACAATCAACAACTTGATCAACTCTATGCGAAGGAGATGTGTTGCACTGCATGAGGCAAATGGTGGTCACACCAGATACTGACTGGTTTTCGGACCCCCCTGGACCCCCCCAATACAGTAAAACTGTACATTTTAGAGTGGCCTTTTATTGTGGCCAGCCTAAGGCACACCTGTGCAATAATCATGCTGTCTAATCAGCATCTTAATATGCCACCCCTGTGAGGTGGATGGATTATCTTGGCAAAGGAGAAGTGCTCACTAACACAGATTTAGACAGATTTGTGAACAATATTTGAGAGAAATAGGCCTTTTGTGTACATAGAAAAAGTCTTAGAACTTTGAGTTCAGCTCATGAAAAATGGGGGCAAAAACAAAAGTGTTGCGTTTATAATTTTGTTCAGTTCTTTGCGTGTGAGAGAAAGCGACGGCGAGTCCTGCGCCTTCAGCTTCACACTAGAGATTACGGTATGTCAAATACAGGTACACTGCGCATCCATTCAGATGAACTGAAAAATAATATTAT